>PVIJ01010442.1:31102-60365 GCA_004024925.1 Scalopus aquaticus
CCTCACACCTGTGAGGATGGCACACATTAAAAATACAGGCAACAACAAATGCTGGAAAGGATGTGGAGAAAAAGGAACTCTTCTACACTGCTGGTGGGAATGTGAACTGGTCCAACCACTATGGAAAGCTGTATGGCGATTCCTCAAACTGCTAAACATGGAGCTTCCATACGACCCAGCAATCCCACTATTGGGAATTTACCCAAAGGATACAAAAACACTAATCCGAAAAGATACATGCACCCGTATGTTCATTGCGGCACTGTTCACAATAGCAAAGGTATGGTAGCAACCTCCCTACCTTTCTAAGCTCATTTCCAACCACTTGCTACCTTTCTATCATGCTGGCTGTTTCTCTTCTTCAAACACTAAGCTGGCACCCACCTCAGGGCCTTTGTGCACTTGCTGTCCATTCTCCCTAGGACTTTGCAAGACTGGCTCCTTCTCATCTTTCAGGTCTAAGCTGATCAAAGAAGTCTTCCCAGACTACTCTTTTTCAAGTAGCACCTCCTACCACCATCTATCAAATTGTTCTGTTTCATTTTTTCAAAATGACTTAGAATTTACTTTGTGGTTTATTTTCTAGAAAATTTATTTTCTAGTTTATTATCTTTCTCCCTCAAATGAATGCAATTTTCACACAAAGATCTTAGTTGTCTTATTCCTCAGAGATCCCCAGAGCATAGAACCATGGCTGGCACATAGTTTGTGCTTACTAAGTATTTGTCGAATAAAGGAATCTATTGGCACTATTTATCACATCAAAAAAATATGAAAATAGTATGAATGGCCATCAGTGACAAATGATAAAATAAATGAAGGTATATAATATGGAAAACTCTACAGCCATTAAAAAGAGTTAAGATGGGGCCTCCCTGGTGGTGCAGAGGTTAAGCGCTCAGCTGTGGAGCTGTTGGCAGCGGCGATGCAAGTTCGACACCTGGCCGGGGAGATTCCCACACGGTGTGGCAGGCCTCTCCTGCCTGGCCCACTGCTCCCCTCAGCAGTGTATTTCCATCTCTCTTCCTGTTCTGCTCCCCACTCTGTCTCTGGTGAACCCTCTCACCACCTCACGCCTCTGGCATGTACCCCAGCTTGTATGC
This sequence comes from Scalopus aquaticus, assembly GCA_004024925.1. Lineage (NCBI taxonomy): Eukaryota > Metazoa > Chordata > Mammalia > Eulipotyphla > Talpidae > Scalopus > Scalopus aquaticus. Next base: position 32,206 of record PVIJ01010442.1, read on the forward strand.
ATAAATAAATAAATCTTTAAAAAAAAGAGTTAAGATGAACTGTAATTATTGACAGGAAAGAATAACTTCAAAGTATGGTTGATTTTTAAAAGTAAGTTGTAAAATAACATTTGCTATAAGTCTATTTTGTAATATATCAAAAATGGTTTATAAATGTCTGTATGAAGGTTTGGAACTATCCACCCCCAACAAACATGCTTGGGGAACAAAACTGGAGACAGAGGAGAAGAGAGATTTTCCTTTTTTCACTATATACACCCTGTGCTGTCAGAAAGTTTTACAATCACCTTCAATTGCTTTAGTCATGAAATAGTAAGCAACAGCTTACTATTGCAGCTGTGTTGAGGAGGAAAGTATATTGTGCTTGCAATTTACTTCAAAATTTATTAAAAATCAGGTGGCTGGAGAGACAGCAGAATCTTCCTTGTGGAATCAAGATAGTGAGTACATGGATGTTCATAGTACCTGTCTTTCAACTTTCTGTATGTTTGAAAATATCCAGGGCCTCCCTGGTGGCACAGTGGTTGAGTGCTGCGCTGTGGAGCTGTGGGTGCGAGTTCGACGCCCAGCCGGGGAGAATCCCACCTGGTGCGGCAGACCTCTCCTGCCTCACCCACTGCTCCCCTCAGCAGTGTATTTCTGATCTGCCTGTTCTGCTCCCCACTCTGTCTCTGGTGAAACTTCTCGCAGCCCCACGCCTCTGGCATGTACCCCAGCTTATATGTATAAATAAATAAATCTTAAAAAAGAAAGAAAGAAAGAAAGAAAATACCCAGAATAAAATTTGGGGGTAGAAATCTTACTATTTACCCAAAGCACATTTCTTCAATGCCTGTTATATGTACTCTTTGAGTTTCTTTGTTTGATTTTCACATGGCTATGATGGCACTTAAACAGCATTTCGATCAAAAGCCATCATCAAGCCCCTCCCATTTATCCTGACACCAGTTATACCAGAGCCATCCCAGCCCTCCTAGAAAACCAGGACTCATTGGTGGGGCTGCCTGCTCTGGGATTTTGGGGTTCCTTGCATTAAAGCGCCCCATGTTCTAGGTGGATTGGGTCAGAATGTCAAAGCATCTTTATTTGTTCAAGTGCAGCAGGAACCTTCAGAATGGTTAGCTGGAGACAGTTAAATGAAGGGACTCTGCATAGAGTGTGGGTGAGCTAAGGTCCAGCCGAGAAGCCATGGCCAGGCCCAGGCATAAAGGTGCCAGGAGAGAACAAAGGTCTTCCTCTGGATGCTGAGGAATAGGAAGCAAACACTTTCCAGGAAAGGTGGAAGGGGGCAACAGGTGGAAGGGGGCTCCTCCTTCCTTCTTTGCATCTCTCCCTTCCTCTCACATCCCTCCACCCCCTCCATCGTCCTCTCCCTTCCTCACTTCTTTCCACACTCTGGTCTCCTGCCAGTGCCTCCCATTCACACACCCCAGTGGGAAACAGTGTCCAAGTGACCCTCACTGTGCAGGTGAGCATCTCAGGGGGTGAAGTTGGACACAGCATGGATCTGGGGGTAGGGCAAAGGCGGGTATAGGTGATTGGGAAAAAAAAATCTTAAGACAAAATATTAACACAGGAAGGACTTCATATGAATTGATTTTATGATTTATCATTCAGTGCAGGTCACTTAGACAATGAAAGAGTTCTTATTGGCAATGACACCAGATCTATGGGCAAAACCAGGACTAGATGGCCTCCAACTGTCTGTTCCAGTCCCCTCAGTTTGCAGGTGAGGACACTGGAGACTCAGAGAGGGAATGTGACTTGATGAAGGATACACAGCAGGCCAGGAGCAGAGGTGGGAAAAGCCTCTGTGGCTGACAGCTGGGCTGGGACCCCTACTTCTTCATTCTTGGTGACTCAGAGACCTGCCACAGTACCCGCACAAGACCCTCTGTCCAAAGAAGCATGCATTTTAGAGCGCTTCTTTTTCTCTTATTTTTCTCCTCCCTTTTGTCAAATTCTGGGCTGACTAGAAGGAAAGTGCTCAGGTGTCCTGGGGTTTTACTGCTGTTTCACTGCATAAGTGAAAGCCTGACAAAGGGGAGGATGAAATGCAAGGCAGAGCAATGTGACAAGCTCAGAATTCTGTCACCATCGGGGCTGTTCTGAGAAACACTCCTTCAGTACATTCCTCGTCCAACAACTATTTTTGGAACATCTGCCAGGGGCCAGGAGCCAAGAGCCAGGATATGCACATGGCCGAAAGTGTTCTGGAAACACCCACTTCCACTGATCTGGCAGGCAAAAGAGCAAAGCCATCTACTGAGAATTGAAGTCTGTCAAACAGCTATGCAAAATCTGATGTCTTTTCAACTCCCAAGAATGACCAGAGAGCCAGATAAAAAAGATTTAAACAGTGGGGACCCAGGCTTGGCATCTCCACAGAGCATTCTTCAGAAAGGAAGAGATTATGCCCCAGCATTGTCTTCTTCTGCACATAATAACATCCGCACAGCTTTAGGTCAAAAGAACTTAGGACCAGAAGCCCCCAGTCAAAAATGATTACATCTTCAATGTCAGTGACTCACTATTCCTATCTATATAAAACTAAACTCAAACTTGTGATTATTGGAACAGTTCTCACAGAGTAATATCCATTCAACTGCTTCCTGGGTTTGAATCTTCACTTTGATTATCTAACAAACTCTTTGTTTAACTATCATTGACACTTTATTTCCAGTTAACAGTCTAGATGAGAAAGGCATGTCTGCTACTCTCATGGAAAGCCAAACATGGGATGGCAGGCATCAGATAGTGAGCATTTATAAAAGTAAATAAATTAGAGATGTGCTTAGTGGTAGAAAGGAAATAGTGCTCTGACAAATAGTAATAGTTGCTGATATCTTTAACATCACCCTTTATCCACACCACTTTCTGAGGTAGATATTAGTATTACCATCTCCAGCTTATAGAAGTGGAAACTGAGGCACAGAGCAAGTAGGTGATTGACATGGTCAAACAGGTGACAGGTGTTAGAACTGAACTTGGACTCATGGTCTTGCTTTAAAGCCTGGGTTCTCAGTGAGCTATCTTGGGCAACAGAGTTTTCAAGAAGTCAAGAAAGGTTTTTCTGAGCAAGGAGCAGAACAGAAATGAGACAGAACAGCAATGGAAAAAAAAGGCAGAAGAACGTTGTAGATAGAGAAAAGAGCACTCGTTGATGTACAAAGACATCTGTGAGGCTGGTGTGTTCTAGAATCTATCAGAAGGTTTGGGACACTGGGGCAGAGTTTGGGTTTTACTCTAGATTTATCTGACAAAGTGTATTCACAGACATTTTCTCATTTGATATCTGACAACCTGGTTATGCCAGCTGAGCAAAAGTAGGTAGTCATGGTTCACAGAACATCGTGCATTGTTTCTGGAAACTTAAAGAAGGAGAGACTGGCCCCCATGACTCTGGGCTCACATCAATCACCCTTTCTTTCAGCCTCCCTGCTGAGGAACCCGGAAGATTTGAGTCCTTGTGGTGGCAGCCACAATGCCCTGCAGGCAGCTTCCCCAGGCCTCTCTCTGTCTTCTTCTCCCACTTCAGAACTTGTTACAGGGCAGGGAGAGGGACACCCCCGAAACCCCAGACCTGCCCTGTACTAAATGGGTTCAGCCATCCGCCGCATCAATATAAAACATACAGGACCTTTTGTGGAAACCACACTTTAATACAATTAGAAAAGACAGAGAAGAAAAAGAATATATTTTCTAAGTCAAGCACCCCATGTTATCCAACTCCTTGTGGGTAAAAGTCCACCCAAACGGGATTGGCCCAAAGCAAGTCTCGAAAGCCTGCCACTAGTCTAGAACAGCTTTTGGCAGGGACCCACACATAAGGGTCAGAAACAGCCGGACAATTCTGGGAGGAACCAAAATACCTTTCGGCAGGGACCCATCCAAAAGGGTCAGATACAGTCAGACAATTCTGAGAGGAACAGAACAAAATCAAAACCAAAATCAACACAGCCATCGTTAACCTCCCCACAGGTCTCTCACCCACGTCTATTTCAACCAGTCCAGGCCAGTGCAGCTTCTTTACAAGTCTCTCTGCTCCTTGGGCCTCTGCTGGCTTTCCATCCTTCTTCCATCTCCTCCTGTCTTCTGTCTGTGTGTCTCCTCTGTGTGTGTCCTCCCTTCTGTGTGTCTCAAGCTTCTCATATCCTGCTCAGCTCCACCCTACCTTGGGTGGGACAGGGAACCTGGGACACACCCCTTCTCCTGGGGACCACCCTGTTACAAACTCACCTCTGAGGCAACCACAACAGCTTAATTTCTAGGGGGATCTGATAAGCAAATCTGTGTCTGCTAATGGGTAATAAAGCCTTGTTGAAAACCTCACCTGTTTTTACACCCCTGTGAGAACTTACAACAGCTTCCTTTCTTCCAGTCATGAAATCAGAGAGCAGATATTAGTATTTCCTTCTCTGCAAAAGTGGAAGTCATTAGTTGATTAATGGCCTGTTCCCAGAGGAGCCTGCCCAGCAAAGGATCCTGGGGCCTTTGTTAACAGGTAGCTTTTTGCAGATGCCAATAAACCAAGCATTGTTCAAATTAACGAATCCCTTATCGGCACTTGTGATCTTACCCACCTCCAGAAGCCAGCCCCAGGAGAGGGAGCAGCAGGCCCAAACACTGCATGGCTGCAGACTCCTGTCAAGGCAGATAAGCCCACAAGGTTTTGGACAAGGTCCAAGGTCTTGGACAAGGTCTTGTCCTCCTACTATCTTGACCTTGGAGTCCAAAAAAACCAGCCACTTCACAGCTGTAAGGGTACCCATGTGTTTGCACACATGCATTCTACTTGTGCCATCCTCTGTCCCTTCTTCACTGGGCTTTTGTCTTTATACCTGCTAACATACAACTCAGATAACACTCTGCCAGGAAGACTTCCCTGATTGAGTCTAGCTGTTTGCACACCCCTTCTCTGTGCCTTCAAGATCAGAATGAATGACATTTATTGAGTGTCACACACTCTGTTAAGCACTCTACATGGATCATCTCAATCTGGTAACAACCCAAAGGGGGAGAGCCTACCATCATTGTGGACCACTGGAGAGACCGGATCACAGTAGCATGCCCACAGCCAACAGAAAGCCCTTGAGGTGAGGGACAAACCCAGGAAGTCTGGTTTCCAGACCTGGGTCATCACCATGTACTGTGCTTACCACGACAACTAACATTTAATAGGCACTTACAGTATACCTCCCATAGCTCTAAGCCATAGTATGACTACATCTTCTCATGGAATTTCCACAACAGTCCTATAAAATTCAGTCACTATGAGATAAGCATTATTATTATGTGCATCTTGAAGGTGAAAAAACTGAGGCACACATTGGTTTTTTTCATTTAGTTTTCACCCAGTAGAATACTGAACCCCACACACACTAAACTTGTCCAGATTAGCAGAAACTGCTAGCAGACTGCCCAGCATCAGCTCCCCTCCTCTTTCATCATAACATAACAAAGACTGTAACAAGATACATTCGGCTTAAATCAAAAAAGAAAAGCTAAACAAAACCTCTCCCAGAAGCCTCTGGAGACAGGGTAGCTGATGAAACCTAAGTCAATACTATGGGGCGGGGCTTCCGGGGAAGGGAATTAGGGAGGCTGTTCTCATCTGTGCTTGTCTGCATTTTCTCCCCTCTCCTTCTTCCTGCCTGAGACAAGACTTCTGGATCTCCAACAGCCACTTTTTGATAATGAATCTTACAAAAATTGCAGAACAGAAGAGGAGTCTGGGATCCGAGTGACACCACAGAGCTAACAGACCAGCCCTGGGTCACCCAGGTAGGAAAATGGAGGAGTCTGAAGAAAAAGACTCTTATTTAAATCTTTGTGACCATCTCTATTACTTGAAGCTCATAAAATTCCTAATACATTCACTCTGCTCTGTCTGACCAACCATGCCACCAGGTGGGAGGTTCTCAGGTGTGAACACCAGGTCCCCTTTGTCTCTTCCCCACGTGAGCATGGCTGTGGTATTGACCTCAGTTGACCCTGACTTTCTTGCCATTTAACTCACTCCCCCCACCCCTGTAAATCCTATAGCGACAAAGGAGATAAAGCCAGGAAAGAGATGTGCTCTAGGCACAGAATTCAGGGAAGGATGAAGGAAAGCCTAACAGGATTTCCTGTTAAATTTCCTGAGAAATTGGTTCCAGCATGTGAATGTGGATGAAGAAAAGAAATTCTACTTTTTGTTCTATTGGAGAATGTCCACCTCCACCCAGCAGTTACCTCCAGAGGTTAGAGTCAGGAGAACAATAACTGTAGTTCACTGAAGAGCCCTGTGGTGAGAAACAAGAAGGGAAATGACTGAGAAGCCCAACAGACCGACACCCTGTCACATCTGTGAGTGGCAGGAAGGAGTGACTGCACCCCACATCTGTAGGGTACTTTTAGAAATTCAAATAGCCTGTGGTCTTTCCATTTTCCCCAAACACAGATGTCTCTGGCTGGATTAGTACTGTAAGATCAAGGGGTAGCTTTGAAGAAGGAGTGTTTCTGGAAACCAGCCTCCTTTCTTTCGTTAACTGAAAATGTTATAAATTTACTAGATGTCTCCTTTTCTTTGTTAAGGAAAAAATATGTATTCTTTCTGTGCATGTAACTTACCTGTCTAATTGAACCCAAAGCTATGGAGGTGGGCATGAATCACTTAGAGAAATCAGATCTTGGTCTCCTGGGCCCAGGGTTTCAGTTTGGCTCAGAATAATCTCTTTGCCAAATTTCTCTTTTACTTAAGTTTGTGATGAGATGATGATGTAAACAGCAGTGAAGATCTCAGTCAATGTGAGGCTCATGAACTGGAAACTTCCAAGCAGCCAGATCTGGGAGAGTGATGCATCTGCTTTCCTGCCTCAAGCACAGTGCTGCCATTTCCAGGCCTGGGAAACCTGGGCCGGGAACTGAGTTCAGCCTGGAAAGTGACATGAGCAGTGGACATGAGCAGGGCTGGCTGCCAACAAATGTGACGCAACCAACCTTCCAAGCGTGGCCTTTTCAGGACTCCCCTACTTACATCTCCACCCTCTCCACGCCGCATTCCTCCAATGCTATGGGTGCTGGTGAAGTGGAAGCTGGCCAGGCCACTCACCAAGGACCAGGGTGCTCTGGTTCTTGGGGGCCCACCTCCAGGAACTGCATTTCTTCATCTACTGCCTGTTCAGTTTCCACATGGGGTGCTGATGAGGGTTAAATAAATTGATGGGCAGGAAAGACAAGAGAGGGTACATGATCGTTTTTCTGGAACCTCAGTTCCTACACCTGTAGATCCTTCCAGATCCTACACTCGATATGCATTACAATCTTTTCTATACTCAAGTATACACCATTGATTAAAAAGTTTTTTTCAGAAAAAGGTATTTTCTGAAATGGAAAAGTGAGACTGAGGAGAGAGGTTTCTTTAGGAGAGGAGAGAAAAAGCCAAGAACATGGAAGATAAAACATGTAAGGACAAGGGTCTCCCTGGTGGCCTAAGGATTAAGTCTCAGCACTAACATCATCATGGCCTGAGTTTGATCCCCGGCCAGGGAGCTGCCCACATATGATGCAGCAGACTTCTCCTGTCTCGCCCGCTGGTCCCCTCAGCAGTGTATTTCAGTAGATCCACCTGTTCTGCTCACCACTCTGTCTCTGGTGAATCCCCTCAACCCCTGCACCTCTGGCCTATACCCTAGTTCTTCTATGCAAAAATAAAACAAACAAAAGTTAAAAAAAAAAAAAACATGTAAGGACAAGACCACACTACTAGCATAATTTGTAGTGCTGGGTTCTGGAAGGAAAGAAAATAGATGGGGGTTGTTTATTTGTTTGTTTGTGGGTTCTCTGAGGACAGAATATTCATGCTATAAGTGATCTTCCTTAGTTTATACATTTTTAAAAAACAGTAGTTAGTTCCTTTAGGGAATGGCATTCATTGTTAGGAGGCCAGGGATTTTACTCCTTATATATTTCTAGGTATTTTTTTCCTTTTACACAAATACATGTTTTTAAACCTTTGAAAAAAGTTTGAAACATAGTGATATGTTTACTAGGAGTTTAAATTGTAATTGAAATATTATTAAATGACTTGAAAATTGCCATGGACCCCCCATTCCACCACCACTCATTCCCCCTGGGTCCAGCACATAATACAGAACCCAGAGTTTTTAGTCCAATCTTTTGGCTCTGACAATCACAGTGAACACACAGTTGGAGGGAACTGAGGCAGGCTCAGTTCCCCTCCAGCCCTATGCCTGCTATAGTTGCAGGCTATAATTGCAGACATGCTAGGCTTAGCAGTGTGAATTCCCACCATTTGTCAATCCCCTAAGTCAAGATCAGAAGGGGTGTACTTGAACTAAGTCTGAGATTATGTCATGGGAGGAGTGGCCCATGAGCTAATTTATCCATTAGTAAACATTAGTTTATCAGATTAGCTCATTGCCACCACCCACGCCTACCTACAGAAAGCAGAACCCAAAGAGAAAAAACAAATAATGTGCTAGTTTTGACAGAGACAAAAACCAAAAGTAAACATTGGAACTCAAAAAGACCTATCAGTGGCTATAAATGGGAAAGCTCCGAATTGCTTTATGGTATTTACGGGACAGCAGTGTTTCCTCGTGTCTGAATGGCTCGCTATGGACTTTCCACTTACGCCTGCTCCTCCCTGCTGTCTTTCCCTGACGGCCTCCCATTATCATGTCATCTTCTGGGCCCATGAAGTGGCCCTGCCTTGTGCCCTTTGGTCAAGGCTAAACATCTAAAAGAGTGACTACTAGAGGCCTCCAAAAGGCCCAGGGCACCAAAAGGAGACTGGATGCAAAAAGGAGTAGAAAAGCACTAGGTAGCTCACACACTTTCTGAATCTCAAAAACCTCTCAATAGCTCCTATGCCTATCCTAGAGTTTGGGGAGAACCTCATCATAGAAGGTATGTGAATTGACTGGGATACAGAAGGTCTTCACTCAATATTTCTTGCATTTCCTTCCCTGAAGACTTCAGGTGCTTTTTAACACTCTTGCTTGGTCTGTCCTATCCCTTACCTGAAGAGGTAGGTAAGGAGAAATCATAATCAGGGTGCTTCAGAGAGGAAAGCTGGGGCAGAGAAAGAGGAAGTGACCCCTTTTTCACTCAGGGCTGGTACTTCCTCTATTCCTATCACCTACTTAGCAGCCGGTAGCGGCGGGAGATGTTCAGCTGCCAACTCTACCCAAGATCTGGGTGGGTAAGGTGCTGACACAAATATATCACCCTGGTGTTCCCCACAAGTGGATCAGCCAACAGGAAGACCAGTCACCAAAAACAAATTGAGAACTTTCTATTTGGTTTCTTTGTTCTTAGGAGAATAATACATCCATGGCCAGAGTCTTGGCTCTGGGTTGTCCTCTGGATCGACTGTCAGCTCGTGGAGCCAACTCAGTCAGTCATCTCAGCAATTTCCTGAAGCTTCAGTCAATGGGGGCAAAATTATCACTTCAAGGCATGGGAAGCCTCCATCCATGGAATGAACATCATATGACTCATGAGCTGAGTCCACTGTCCACCTCCAGCAGGCTGACCCACCTATAGGACCCCTGCATCTTGAACCGGTCTTCTGTGTGGACTGTTGATTTGGAACATTACCCCAGCTTTATGACTAAGGAATCATATGGCAACAGAAATCAGAGGGTCTGGTCCTGGCTGAAATCTTCGTATTTTGGTCACCAGTGAACCGTGACCTTACATCGGAGCCCCGCCTCTTCTTCCTCTCATTCCTCATGGTATTATCTTTCTTTGGATTTCCCATGGAGTTTCCTTTCTTAGCATTTGGCTCCTTGGGTTTTTATCATTTTACACTAATTCCTCTTTGTCACTAGCTTGAATTTACTCTCCCTCTGCCTCTGCCTCCTCCTCATTACTCCTTCCTCCTTCCCTCCTCCTATCTCCTTTCTGTAAACATTCCTTGAAACCCTTCTGCTCTTGATGAGGATTTAAGAGATCTAGGGGAGAGATGGAGAGATGGGGAGAGAGAGAGAGAGAGAGAGAGAGAGAGAGAGAGAGAGAGAGAGAGAGATGGGTTTGAAGTCAGGAGCTCACATGTCAGTCCTGAGTCTGAAGTCATGATATGCCATTTAGTAACTTTGGGCCCATGCTCTCACCACCTTAAGCCTCAGTTTCCTCATCTTGACAATTTCCTGGGAAATGAGTGTTGCTGTGGATGAGTAATGCTGTGGATGTAACTTGTTTTGTTAGCAAAGCATATAGTGTAAGATATACTCTAAATCCAATTTAACTTAGGGGAGAAAAGGTATCAACACAATCTTCATTCTCTATCATGGTTTAATTCAATAGGATTCCAATCATATTCCTTGAAGGACTTAGTGTTCAGGACTTTCCAGGGTTTGAAGATGTAGCGTGGATAGCAAAAAACTGAACCCTATTTACCATCCCCACTTTCAAAACAAATTCTTTTTTCTCTCTTTTGCATATTGGATATGTAATATAAATAATATTATGAACATTATGAATAAAGGATCCATTGTCATGAAGAAAAATTTCTAGAACAGGTTTTAGTTTTTCACCAATACTTTTTCAGGATTTTCCTTATCTTTGTTACTCCAAATAAGTAGATCCATGACACACAGAAACTTCTAGAGCATTGTTCTATTTAATATTGCACTCTTGAACTTGAATCTTCTCTCGCCCCATTTCCATTATATAATTTAGGCCACCCAATAGACTTTCTTGGGAATACTATTCACAGGCCTCTGACAGTCAGAGTGAAAAAGAATTATTAGATGATTGGTTTCATTTCTAGAAAGCCAAATGCTCAATTTCTTTGCCATTTGAGAAATGTGGTTACACCCAGGATCTCACCCAAGAGCCTGTGGCTGTGAATTGAATCTCAAAAAGTGTTCTCTACACAAAGCAATATTGTTTCACTACCTCAAAAAAAATTAGGGGAAAAAAGCCTGCCCTTACTGAAAGCAAACCAGAATTAAAGGTCACCTTAATGTAATTCCCTCAATGGTCCCCTGGAGAGAAAGGCCCTTGTAACCTGAATTCAAGTGTACAGGCTTCAGCGAAGTTCTGGATTTCTGGCAGGTAAGTTCGGCTTCCTTCTCCCTGGTATCATTTTGCACTCCACATTTATATCCCTTGTGTTTTGCTGAGGGAGTTAGTTGCAGGGGAGGCTCCTAGGGAGGAGAGAGAATCCCACCCAGTTACTCACCACAGTGGAGAGCCCACATGAAAGCCTGTGTGGGTCTGGTGGGCTGCACACTGTGAGATTTAACGTCATGAACAATTACGTGTACAGACAGCGCTGCTCCAGAGCCTAGGAAACCAAGAGGCATTCTCCAATGCCTGGAACAGAACCTAGCACAGAGTATAGCATTGATAAATATTTCTTGAATGAATGAATCAATACAGCCTTGGCACCCTGAGGGCACTGGACAACACAAAGTGAATTCTCCCAGGTGGTTGATGCAGCAGCAGAAGCAGCAAATAGAGGCCTCAACTGGAAGGGCCAGAAGAAAGAAGTATGAATAATGATATCTAACATTTGTACAGTACTTTCTATAAGCCAGAAACTTTCCCAAGTCCTTAGTACTTATTCCTTTTTAATACATTTTCATAGCCACCTTTGGAGCAAGGTCCACAGCCCCTCTCACAAAGGTAGGAAATAAAAGATCAAAGATCAAAGATGAGAAAATTAACCACCATGGTACATGATGATATACTTGATAATGTCAAGCACTGTGGAAATGTGTTACCTCATGTGCTTTCCAGAATACTGCAAGGTTGATGCTATGGTGTTCATTTAGCTGATAAGGAAATTACAACTCAGAACTTAAACAACCCAAGTCACAAGTTCTGAATTGGCAGAGCAGAGGATATACACCCAGTCCTCTCTGGAGCTAGCATTCAGCTCTTTCCTCTTCACCGAGCTTCCTTGGTTACATCAGAACTCAAATACAAGTCCATCATGTCTAGATCTCAACAGTGGTTTCTTTATACTACTTTGCTCTGTGGCATGTTACTCCCCTATTAGAAAAAAATTCAGTCACACAATCAATCATCAAAAACTGGCTCATTCAAAGCCTAATCTTTTAGTCCAGTTTTCAATCCCTTCAACTTGGAATCCAACTTGGAAGAACTCATCACACTTCTGCATTCTCATCTTTTCCAGGACATTCACCCAGTACTATCACAAAGCATGGCCTCCGTGAATAAACCAGAAATAAAACAATCAAGCTCCCAGATGTAACCTTGGAGGTATTTGTGAAATATTTCCACAAAGAACACTGTGCCTTCACTCCTAAGGTCTTGGTGCACTTAACTCTGCTGGCTCTGTGGTTTCCAGTCCTAAAAAGATTGTACCCATATGAATAGAGCATAACTGCAGCTAAAATTTAGAGGGGTCACCTTGAAATGGGATTTATAAATACGAAAGTATCCCATCAGATTTTGATTATCTATAAAAAACAAGCAATAATTTCCTCTAATAATTACCCCTAATACTCAAAAGTTCTCATGGGAGAATGCCACAGTAAGTTTCAAATGACTGCTTCATTTTTAATATGCTTTATACAACATTTAATTGGTTCATATTACTTGCACAAAATACAATGACTTTGGTCTCAATAGAGTTCATATTACTCCACTTTGATTCTGACAAGGTAAATAAAATGACTTTGGTTTCTACTTAGAGTGTAGAAAGACACAGGAGTTGAGGTCACTCAACTATAAGAAAAATTCATATAATCTAAAAAAATACATTTCTTTTCCCTATCAGGGTGATAAGTTCACTAGACAATGAGATGAACTGAGTAGACACATGAATAATTTAAATTTTGGCAGACTATGAGAGAAAGATGACAGCTATAAAAGTAGGCAAGAAGAAAACAACCAAAATGTGAATTCTATTAATTTGTTTGTTTAATTTATTTATCAAGTAACATTGCATTATTATATCTAAGTTTCACCAATAATCAACATGTACATATACTATATTGTTTACCCTTAAAAGTTCAATTCTATCCTTTTCCATACCATTGTACCCTTTTACCAACTTATCCATCCGTCTCCCCTTTATGAATTCTTAAACATTAAATGTCAGGTGGTGTGAGAGTTTAAAATCTCTGGTAACCACAAACACAAGAAAAGTCTACACCCTCTTCCTTTCTACTTTCCACAGGTGTCTACTATGGGTGTCTACCAGGTATTCATGAAAACTCTGCCTGGGAACAGGTAAAGGCAGGAGAGACACCAACACCCCCACCCCCACCCCCTGCCGCAGTGATGCCAAGGTCTGAGGAGAAACAGTAAGACTCTTCTATCTGGAGACAACAACAATCTCTGTGAGTAGAGAGTAGTGATCTGTTGTCCCAGAGGCTAGGCACGACACCCATCCATATCCCAGAGACTTCTCTGATATGGAGCAATGCCACCTGCTCGTGGACAAGGGGCAAAGACCTCTATGTAAGACTTTTTGCCTGCTGTGTCATAAGGCAAAAGATACTGGGAAATGGATGAGAAACCCACTGTCGGAAGAGGTCATGGAGAAGACAGGACCACTGGTTGACCCAGAAGCTGCACCCAGACAATCAGAGAGGCTCCTCACTCCCTTGCTGTCCCTCAAATGTACATTCTACCCACTGTTTCCACAACCAGAGCCATTTCAAGGATGCAACCTTAAGAGAGCAATGTGTTTTTGAGACCATCTGAGTTGTACAGATAACTGAAACCCAGTAAGACCTTAATTTAAAGTCTTTTTTAAAAGATTTATTTATTATAGCATACAAGAACTGGGATGTAGGCCAGAAGTGTGGGGTGGTGAGATGATTCACCAGAGGCAGAGTGGGGAGCAGAACAGGTGGATCAAGTGAAGTACACTGCTGAGGGGAGCAGCAGGCAAGGCAGGAGAGGTCTGCTACACCATGTGGGAAGCTCCCTGGCCGGAGATCGAACTTGTGTTGCAGTGGCTGTGGATAACTTCATAGGCTGAGGTTTAACCCATTGCACTACCAGGGAGCCCCTCAATATAAACTCTTAAGATTCTGGAGGGTGGATGCAGAGATCTACTCAATTCTCAGTTGTTTAAGACAAGCGTCATACATAAATTCTCTTGCTTATTAAAACTTCCACCTGCTAATATGGAGTGGTCTGCCTCTTTCCTGTCCTCTGCAAATAGGGAACAAATTTTAGCCTTCACACAGGGAACCCCTGAGGTTGCAAACAAATACATTCTTACCCAAGACCCCCCCTCCCTCCCTCCCACCACCACACACACACACACACACACACACACACACACACACACACACACACACACAGTTCAGCTGCCAAAGAAGGGAGGGTCGATATATAAGTTTGCTACAAAATATCACCAAATAGGTGATTTCAATAACAGAAACCTATTGTCTCATAGTTCTGAAGCCTGGAAGTATAAGATCAAGGTGTCTCATAGTTCTGAAGCCTGGAAGTATAAGATCAAGGTGCCAGTAGGTCAGTCTCTTTGGCTTACGGATGGCTTTCCTTTCGCTACCTCTTCACATGATCATCTCTCTGTGAATGTTTATGTCCTATTCTCTTTTTCTTACAAGGACACCAGTTATATTGGTTTGGGACCACTCCTTATGGTGTCTTTTAATGTAACTGCCTCTATAAAGTCTTATCACCAAACGCAATTCATTCTGAGATACTGGGATTTAAACATATGAATTTTGAGAAGACACAATTCAGTCCATAACAATCAGTAAATCAACTTATGTAAGAGCTTGAACTGAACACAACCAGAGTGGCCAGTAACTAAAGGAGGACGAACACTGGGAAAACTCAGCTCCTGAGGCTCAGGCACACAAGGCCTACCTGCCCTGAAGTTGAAGCAGGAGATTTACAAGCTCCCATCATAAGCCTTACATTGAGTAATTTTCACTGTAAGAGGGTGATGGAGTAAAGAGAGTTCATGGAAAGCTGAAGATAGTACAAGAATAGCGAGGAAAACTCTGCAAGATTCCAGGATTCATACACATTAAGCACCTATAGTGCACTTAAGATAATTATGGCAACAGCAGCAAAAAAAAAAAAAAAAAAACTCAGCTCAACAACTGGGTAAATAGAGTCATTTCCCATACTAATGTTTCAACAGAAGGGGAACATTGATTATTATTTATTTCAGTCTCTATTCTTCTTTTACCCAGCATGGTAAGTATTTGATTAAAAATAACAAGGTATCAAAAAGAAAAAATTTCCTGTCAAGAGAAAAACTAGGCAACAGAATCAAGCACAGAGGTTAGAATAACCACACAATAACATTATGACAATGATAATGAATATGGTAAGTGATCTGGTACAAAAAGGGATAAACTCTGAATGATAGGGAATTTCAGCAAAAGAAATGAAGCTAATTAAAAATGGCCAAATGGGGGCCTCCCCGGTGGCGCATCAGTTAGGCACTGTGCTGTGGAGCTTTCGGCAGCTGCGACGCGAGTTCGATGCCCGGCCGGGGAGATTCCCACATGGCGCGGCAGACCTCTCCTGCCTCGCCCGCTGGTCCCCTCAGCAGTGTATTTCTGTTGATCTGCCTGTTCTGTTCCCCACTCTGTCTCTGGTGAACCCTCTCACCGCCCCATGCCTCTGGTCTGTACCCCAGCTTATATGCATAAATAAATCTTAAAAAAAATACTAAAAAAAAAATGGCCAAATGGAAATGCTAAACATGAAAGACACATTAGAGTAAAAAAAATCCCTTAGGCAGATTTGTCAAAAAAATGAGATACTGCAGAAGAAAGAATAGATGAATTTGAAGAGAAGTCAACAGAAATTCCACACAAATATGAAGGAAAATCATAAAAAAGCAAAAAACAAGAGCTGTAAGACAATATCAAATTGCATGACATACATGAAACCAGAGTCCCTGAAGGAGAAGAGAGAATGGTACAGATGAAACATGTAAACAGATAGTGGCCAATAAGAGAAACAGGCAATTCAACAATTATAGTTGGAAATTTCAGCATTACTATTGACATTAATTGATAGAACTAGGAAAAAAATTAGTGAAGAGATAGAAGACTTGAACAACACTATCAAGCAATTTGATCTAATTTCTAGAGCACTTCATCCCAGAGATTTACTTTTTTTTAAGTATCCATGAGCTATTCATAGATATAGATCATATTCTGGACCACAATAATAACATCAATGAACAGAGAGAGATTAACACCATAGGACATGTGTTCTCTGATGACAATGGAGTTCAGCTGTAAATCATAAATAAGATGACACCAAAACAATCTTCATATATATGGGTAATAAGAAGTATATTTCTTAGTAACTCACAGGTCAAAGGAGAAATAACAAGGGGAATTAAAAAATATTTAATCTACATTAAAATAGCAAGCCAAAAAATGTAGGACATAGCTAAACTGATATTTAGAGAAAATTAATAGCTTACGTTCATATTAGAAAAGATAAAAGGTCTAAAGTCAGTCTAAGTTTCCACTTTATAAAGTTAGAAAAATTAAAAGTAAATTAAACCCAAAGTATACCAGAAGAGAAGGGGAGGAGGAGTGGGTAAATTGAAGGATGAAATTAAACTTTTAGTGGTGAACATAATATACTACACACAACTATTTATTTTCAGTACTGTATACTTGAAACCTGTATTTATAATCCAAAGTTACTTCAATTAAAATATTTTAAAATAAATATTACATGAAAATTAAAATAAATAAAAACAAAAAATAAGCCCAAATTAAATAAAAGCAAGGAAAATAAGAGCAGAAAATATTGAACTAAAAAACATACAGTAAGCAAAATCAATGCAACCAAAGCAGATGCTTTGAAAAGATCAATGAAATTGTTAAGTCTTTACGCATATTGATGAAGAAAAAAGGGCACCAACCCAAATTACCTCTGTTATGAAAGAACTGTCTCTAAAGACCCACTTGGCATTAAAAAGAATAACATAATATTATAAGAAACTTTATGACAATAAATTTGACAAATCAGATGAAATAGACCAATTCCTCACTAAAACTCACTCAATAAGAAAAGGAAAACTTGTACAGCCTGATGTCTATTAAAGAGATTGTATTCATAGTTAAATTCCTTCCCACAAAAAACCCAGGCCCAGATGACTTTACTAAGGATTTCTACCAAACAATTAGAAAAGATATAATATCAATTCTACACAAACCCTTCTGAACAATGATAGAGGAGGAAACACTTCCCAGTTAATTTTATGAGGTCAACATTACCCTAATATTAAACCAGGTTTTTTTTTAATATAGGAAAAAACCCTCTAAATGAAAGGTTCTCACGAACCCAACACAAAACATTTAACAGACTGCAAAAAAATAATAAAACTAAATCATGAGTAGGTGGAATTTATCCCAGAAAAGCAATGTTGTTTCAAAATTAAAAACAGATCAGTTTCATTCATCATGTCAACAAACTAAAAAATAAAAACCCATATACTTGTCTAGAAGAACAGAAGCAGAAAGAATATTTGACTGAAGACAATATTCATTCATGATAAAAATTCTCAACCAGGGCCTCCCTGGTGGGGCAGCGGCTGAGCGTTCCACTGTGGAGCTGTTGGCAGCGCGCACGCGATGCGGGTTCGAAGTCCAGCCAGGGAGATTCCCACCTTGTGCGTCACACCTCTCCTGCCTCGCCCGCTGCTCCCTCAGCAGTGTATTTCTGATCTGCCTGTTCTGCTCCCCACTCTGTCTCTGGTGAACCCTCTCGCCGCCCCACGCCTCTGGCCTGTACCCCAGCTTGTATGTATAAATGAATAAATCTTAAAAAAAAAAAATTCTCAACCAAGGAATAGGAAAATAGAAGAACTTCCGTAATCTAATAAACACCATGCACAAAAAGCCTACAACTAACATCACACTCAATAATAGAAAGCTAAATAAATACTTTTCTCCAAAGTTTGGTAACAAGACAACTATATCTATTTTCACCAATTCTATTCTGCATTGTACTGCAGATCTTAGCCAGTGTGTTAAGGAAAAAAAAACATACAAAAAGATACCAAAACTGCAAGAAGAGAACTGCTGTTATTTGCTGATGATGTAATAGCCTACAAACAAAATCCAAAGGAATATTAAAAAAAAAAAAACAGAAAACCCTAAAGAACTTATTTTAAAAAAGTATAACTTATAAAAAAATAACTCATAAAAAATCCCTAAAAAGCTTGCAGCTTAGTACAACTGCAAGATAAAGGGCTAATATACAAAATCAATTCTATTTCTATACACAAGCAACAAACCATTGCAAATCAATATTTTTTGCAAAAATATCTAAAATATTAACTATTTAGAATATGACAAAAATATATAAAATCTTTATACTTAAAACTAAAAAAATAATGCTGAGAAAAATACCTGAGTAGGGCCTCCCTAGTGGTGCAACAGGTCAAAACACAAGCTATCCAGAGCCACTGCAACACAAGTTTGATCCCCAGCCAGGGAGCTCTCCACATGCTGCAGCAGACCTCTCTTGCCTTGCCCGCTGCTCCCCTCAGCAGTGTATTTCAGTAGATCTGCCTGTTCTGCTCCCCACTTCATCTCTGGTGAATCTTCTCACCACCCCACACCTCTGGCCTACACCCCAGCTTGTATGCATAAATAAATGAATTTTTAAAAAAAAGATAAATACCTGAGTAGTGGGATAAATATGTTTAATGGACCAATAGATTCAATTAAAAAAGTATCAATTAATTAATATATATCAATTATAAATATATCAATTAAAAAATTGATATAATTTCAATCAAAATTTCTGTAGGCTTATTTTCATAGAATATACTTCTAAAATGTATATTAAAATACAAAGGAATTCAAATTGCTAAAATAATTCTTTTTAAAAACAACAAAGCTAGAAGACTTACTAAAAATGATTTCAAAAGTCACCAGAAAATTATAGTTATCAAGATAGCACCATGTAAGGTCTCCCTGGTGGCTCAGCGGTTAAGCACTGCACTGTGGAGCTGTCAGCAGCGGGGACGCGAGTTCGATGCCTGGCCGGAGGGAGATTCCCACATGGCGCAGCAGATCTCTCCTGCCTCACCCGCTGCTCCCCTCAGCAATGTATTTTGTCGATCTGCCTGTTCTGCTCCCCACTCTGTCTCTGGTGAACCCTCTCGCTGCCCCACGCCTCTGGCCTATAACCCCAGCTTTATGCATAAATAAATAAATCTTAAAAAAAAAATAGCACCATGTAGGTGTAAGGCTAGGCATGTAGATCAACATAACAGAAAAGAGTCCAAAATAATGTCAATTAATTTTACACTAAAGTGGCAAAATAATTTAATGGGGAAACAGTCCTTTTATCGAATGGTGCTGCAGTAAGTGAATATTCATATGCAAAATAATTATAGACCTCAGCCTCTACCTCACACCATGTACAATTAATTCAAATGATTTCCAGGACGAAACATGAGTCAAAATTATAAAACTGGCCACAGAAAACATATTTGTGATCTTGCATTATGCAAAAATGTATTAGAGTACAAAAAACACAAATCACAAAGTAAAAAACTGATAAATTAGATTTCATAAAAATTTTCAAAAATCTTCTTTGAAAAACTATATTTTTTAATGGGAAGACTGAGAGAATCACAGACTGAGAGAAAATACTTCCAAACCATATTTTTAATAAAAGACTAACATTGAAAAAAACTAAAGAACTCTCACAATTCAAAAATCTGAAGGCAAAATGAGTTAATCAAAAAAAAAAACAGGCATAAGAATCCAATAAACAGGGCCTCCCCGGTGGCGCAGCGGTTAAGCGCTGCGCTGTGGAGCTGTTGGCAGCGGCGACTCGAGTTCGACGCCCGGCCGGGGAGAATCCCACATGGTGCGGCAGACCTCTCCTGCCTCGCCCGCTGCTCCCCTCAGCAGTGTGTTTCTGATCTGCCTGTTCTGCTCCCCACTCTGTCTCTGGTGAACCCTCTCGCCGCCCCATGCCTCTGGCCTGTACCCCAACTTGTATGTATAAATAAAAAATAAATCTTTAAAAAAAAAAAAAAAAAGAATCCAATAAACAACTTATCAAAGAAGATACATAAATGAGGTAAGAGCAAAAGTAATATCCCACTAGAATGGCTAAAATTTTCAAAATAATTGACAACACCAAGTGTTGACCAGGAGGTGGAGGAACTGAAACTCTCATGTGTTGCTGGTAGAAATGCAAAATTGTACACGTACTTTGGAAAACAGTTAGGTAGTTTCTTACAATGTTAAATAGTCTCTTACCACACTACCCAGGAATTTACCCAGGAGGAATGAAAACAAACATGTCCTTCAAAAGATTTATACATGAATGCTTAAAGTATTTTTATTTTTAATAGCCAAAACTAGAAACAAGGCACATGTCCATCATTATTGGTGAGTAGATAAACAAGCTGCAGCATAACATGGACTACTGCCATAAGGCCTATCTTTAGCAGGTTCTTGAAATCTGAGGCTTTAAGTAAAACAACTTATAATCATAAGATATCCTTGAAGAATATATAGTTGTTCAGTGTGGGCCAGAATTTTTTGGTTCTCGTCAGCATTATAAAGAAATGAGGTTGAACAAACTGTTGGCATTTGAGGAACTGCTGACTCAGCAACAAGAAGCCCTCACCCCCACACCCACACCCTCACCTGCCAACAGTGCATTCAGAAATAAGGTTTGATCTCAAAAGCACTATGAAAAAAAGCATAAAAACTCCCTATTGTATGATTCCACTTAAAAAACAATGAATAAGGCAAACTCCAGGGACAAAGAGCAGATCGGTGGTTTCTAGAGGCTGGAAGTAGGAGAGGGGATTAACGACAAAGGGTCATGAAGGGACTTTTGGGGATGACCAAAATCTATATTTTGATTGTAATAGAAGTACTCAACTGTACAGATTTGTCAAAGATCATCAAATTATATGCTTTAAGAGGACAAATTTATTATATATAAATTATAACAGTAACTTTTAAATCTCTATAGAAGCTTGCCATTAAAGAAAACTGGATAAAAGGCAAACAGGATTTTTCTGCAGCATTTTGTCCACATACATATCTCAAAATTTAAATTTTTTATATAATAAAATTATGAGAATTTAAACATCTCTGTAAGAGAAGTATGAAGCAAAGCACATTACTTTTATTCATTTAAAAAAATAAGAAAAGCAAAGGTTTCTACTACACTCAGGACTTAGTAAGAGTGTTGCTCACACATGGGCCCAGAGTTCAGGGCGATGTACCCAACGTCACATTCGTGTGAGAGGTATAGATGGTTTCTATACCATTCTGAGCTTTCTCAAGTTGTCATAAGAAGGTGCTGCCAGTTATGACCCAACATGTTCCCCAAGATTAGAAGGATCCTGTCATCCTTAACAACAAACTTCAGCTTGAGGTCTGAGCAAAAGGTTTCATGGAAACAGCACCTGCTAAGAATCAAAGTCAAAATGCAGCCATTCCAGATCTGCCAGCGCAGATGGCCAGCCCAGGACAAGTACCCTGCCTAAGGAGAGACTGGCAAGCCACAAAGATACTTCCCAAAATATCTACAGGGCACAGAGAGTAGAGCTGTCCACAGCAGCTGATGAAGTTCCTCTTTGGGGTCCCATGGCTGCCTGGCAGACTTCCTCCCTTTGGTCTGGCAGACTCAATCCCAATAACCACAGGTAGGCATCGCCAAAGGTGAGGCTTTCTGGCAGGAAGCAGAAGGGCAAATGGTCAAAAGGGGCTGAACTTCAGTGAGGCAAAGGTCCTCTGTGCCTTCACTCAGAAGCTAGAACTCAACTTCCGTCAGAAGACTAGTTTCAACCCAGCTGGGTTGTAGAACCTCATGAAAGTCCTTTAACCTTGGCTTTCTCGTCTCTGATGGTGGTAATACTTCCCAAGAAGATCATGAAGATGCAGTGAGGTCATGGTTATTCAAATGTTGGGTTTCTCTTTTCCCCTAAGTCAGTGTTTCTCAAGATGTAGCACACATATGACTAAGTGGACATGAGAAAATTTTAGGTTACAATAGACCTCTTTATTTTAATGCTTATAAACTTGGAGTGCTAGAAAAATATCAATAGAACTAACTCATCCACCTTGCTAAATGAAATTTTTCAAATTGAGTGCAAAGAAAATCTACAAATGTTGGGTTGGTAATTTTTTAAAAGTAGTTAAGTAGATATGGCAAATGTCATAAAAGTGACTAAAATCTGAGAAATGATGATCCCAGCTATGAGAACCAGACTTATGAATATTAGTCTTGCTTTCCTGGAATGAATTCTTGAAGCCTTTTTTTTTTTAAGATTTATTTTTATTTATTTATGCATACAAGAACTGGGGCTGGGCCAGAGGAGTGAGGATTCACCAGAGACAGAGTGGGGAGCAGAACAGGTGGATCTACTGAAATACAGTGCTGAGGGGAGCAGCAGGCGGAGACAGGAGAGGTCTGCTGCGCCAGGTGGGTTAGCTCCCTGGCTGGGGATCCAATTCATGCAGCAGTGGCTGGCGATATCTTGATAGTGCTGAGATTAAACCCCTGCGCCACTGGGGAAGCCCTCTTGAGGCCTTTTACACTATATAACACAGTACTCTCTTTGTAAGAACTCACTGTGCATAATTTTTGGTCAAAAATCAGGGGCACTTGTACCTGATCTGGTTTGTTTAATCTCATGGTCATTGCAAACTATGTAATTAATTGGAATTCCCTGTTTACACTAATAACAAAAAAGTTTAAAACCCATCTTGGGAACCAGTTGTGAAACTTGTTTGGGATTATGTCATAGTTATTGTTTATTAGCCTCACTCCTAATTCTATTTAATGTCCCCAATTTATTTTCATTTTTCTTTTACTTTACTTATTGTCTTCCTATTGTTACATTATTTTAAGTCACCTTAAATCTTATTTGTAATAAGAGAGAGATAAATGTTGAATGTTCTGAGTCCCTTTTCTTTCCTTTTTTAAAGACAGCCTAGGCAAATGTGTCTCTAAACTCATAGAATTGTTCTTTCTGAATCTTTCTGCATCCCTAGGTTAACATGGATTTGAGTGTGCTTTTTTATAAGATGATCAAGCATTTAGCATCAATAATTTTGACATCAATCCTTGTCAAAAGCCATCCTTTACAATGTTATATCACCAACATACAAATAAACAGCTATGACTGATTTCAGACCTGGGTAACCCCACAAACTTAATGTAAAATAGGAAGTGGGTGCTGTGGTAGAATTGGGCTTCTTCCTTTTTCCTGAAAAGCCAAAGTTTTGCTGACCAAAAAAAGCCCAAGCTAAAATGATACCAAAAATTGTCATCAGAATATTCAGAGTAGCCTCGGAAATGAGAAGCAATTTTATTCATGATTTATGTACTGAGTCCCCTAAGCCTAAGACTTTTCTGCCCAATTCTCCCGGTACCTGTTTTCACCAGTGAGAGAAGATTTAGAGATCGTTCTGGATCAACTCCTCATCTTTTTAGTAACTTGGTTGCATTATTTTTTTCTGAGCCTCATTTTTTCTCTATAAAATCAAGATAATCTCGATTCTACATGAAGTCACAGTGAAATATTAGTGATAGCCCTTAGTTACATGATACAAAAATTCAAGTCAAACTTGCTAACACAAAAGATAGCTGGTGGGATAGGGATTATTAGAAGTGATTCAAATAAAGACTGACCAACCAAATCAGTGCATAACGGTGGATCTTAGAGACTTCCAGAATGAGAAATTTAAGTGTCACCAAGACTCTCTTTGTGCCTTTCATTTCTGTTTCTCTCTGCAGATAGAGTTTATTCTTCCTTAAATAGAACAGTCAGGGACATGGCCACCATAGCTCTAGCATATCAAATATAACAAAACACAAACCCATGAGGAATCAGATTCACTTTCTCTATTCCCAGAGTCAAAAGTTCTACCAAGGGGGCCTCCCTGGTGGTGCAGGGTAAAAGTCTCAGTGCTGTCAAGCTATCACCAGCCACTGAAGCTCCCCGGTCAGGGAGCTTAATCCACATGGCGCAGCAGACCTCTCCTGTCTCACCTGGTGCTCCCCTCAGCATCATATTTCAGTAGATCCACCTGTTCTGCTCCCTACTCTGTCTCTGGTGAATCCTCTCATCCCCCATACCTCTGGCATACACCCCATTTCTTGTATGTATAAATAAATAAAAATAAATCTTAAAAAAAATCTGAATCTGATTGGCTAACCTTGAGTCAGGTACCCATTATTGAACTCTTCAACTATGGCCTCAAGCTGGGGTGTTACGATTGGCTCAGACTAGATCACACGCCTACCTTTGAGCCAATCAGTACAATCTAGGAGAAAATTATTTGTTATTTATTTACTACATTTTTAAAATTGGATGTAACATTGGTTAACAACACTGTATAAGATTCAGAAATGTAGGTTCATATATTCAGATGTAGTTTACCACACCACAGTCACCAGCAAGAGAAACTGTTGGTTGGTTGGTTGTTTTTTTTTATGAATGGTCGCTCCCACTTAAGTCACATTAGAGTAAAAGAAGAGGCATCCAGGGGCCTCCCTGGTGGCTCAGCTGTTGAGCGCTGCGCTGTGGAGCTGTCGGCAGCGGTGACGCGAGTTCGACGCCCAGCCGGGGAGAATCCCACATGGTGGGGCAGACCTCTCCTGCCTCGCCCGCTGCTCCCCTCAGCAGTGTATCTCTGATCTGCCTGTTCTGCTCCCCACTCTGTCTCTGGTGGACCCTCTCGCCGCCCCACGCCTCTGGCCTGTACCCCAGCTTGTATGTATAAATAAATAAATCTTTAAAAAAAAAAAAAAAAAAAAAGAAGAGGCATCCCCCAGAAATGCTGCTTTGTAATTAAGACCATCGACTCTGGAGCCAAGGAGATGAATTTGGCTTAAGTTCTGTCACTTAGTCTTATACTCTAAGTCAGATTCCCACACAGCTCTGAGCATCACTTCCACACTACCATGTGGGCGCAATTAATACCTCAGGGAGTTGTTTTGAGGACTGGTTGAGATATGGGATCTAAAGCCTTTAGTACTGTACCTGGTGCACAAGAAGCGCTCCATAAATAGTAGCATTTTGTTAAAGTTCTAATTCAAACAATGGGTCCCCTTCCTCCACATACTCATTGATCCACATGATGAATTTTATTATTGAGAATGCAATAATTATATCTAAATTCTATGTCGGAAAGGGCTACAGAATCACAAAACTGTATTCATACCTAATCCTACTTTTACTGTGTAGAATCTTCTATCAAGACATGGAATTGCAAGTCTTATAAAACTTTATTAAATTTATTAAAGTTGTTTAATTAAGACTTCCTATAACCTGCCACTCATGGGCATATGTAATAATATAATTACTCCTGCCCCTAACCCCTATATAGTAGTATGGACCCACAACAGACTCTCCAGTGACAAGAAAAGAAGCTTTCCTGGATGAAGCTTCTAATATGAGGTAGTTTTTTTTATTATTGCAACATAGCCTAGACTTCCTAATAAAGGACCACTTATTTTTTTCCCACGCTCCTATTTAAAAGTGCTCTTTCAGAACAGCCTTCTCCCATGGTATAGACCATTATGATGGCTCTCTCCATATCCCATGCCTTCACTGAGAATGAATTCATATGCCAATTCCTGCTCACATCAAAGAAGAAGATACATAGAGTACACTCCTTTAAATTGGTCTTGGCAATGATATTTTGGATTTGACACCAAAAACAAAGGCAATAAGAACAAAAGCAAAAATAAACAAGTGGAACCACATTCAACTAAAACACTTCTGCACTACACAGGCAATCTATACAAACACAGTCATAGGGCCTCCCTGGTGGCCTAGGGGTTAGTATCAGTGCTGTCACTGCTACTGCCTGAGTTGGATCCCCGGCCAGGGAGCTGACCCACATGACGCAGCAGACCTCTCCTGTCTTGCCCCTTCTCCCCACAACAGTGTATTTCAGTAGATCTGCCTGTTCTGCTCCCCACTCTGTCTCTGGTGAATCTTCTCACTTCCCGTACCTCTGGCCTACACTCCAGTTCTTCTATGCAAAAGAAAAAAAACAAAGACATGAACACAGGATCTGAGTAGACATTTCTCCAAGGAAGATATTAAATAACTAAGAAACACATGAAAGGATACTCCATATCATTAGCCATGAGGAACATGCAAACCAAAACCACAATGAAATAGCACTTCGTACCCACTAAGAAGGCAAGTACCAAAAAAAAAGTTTGATAACAACAAAGGTTGGTAAAGATATACAAATCTTGGAACCCTCATACACTGTGATGGGACTGTAAAATGGGGCAGCCATTTTGGAAAAGTCTGATTGTTCCTCAAATTATTAGCATAGAGTTACCACAGGACCAAGCAATTCCAATCCTAGGTAACAACCAAAGAGAAATTAAAATATATGTCCACACAGACACTAGTACACCATTGTCACAGCAGGATTATTCAGGTTAGCCAAAAGATGGATCCAAACATCCATCCTGGACAAGGAGATAAAGAAAATGTGGCATATCTATACAATGGAATTTTATTGGCCATTAGAAGGAATGAAGTACTGATATATGCCATGGACTGGATGAACCCTGAAAAGATGCTAAGTAAAATAAGCCAATCACAAAGACCACATAGGAAAAGATTCCATTTATATTAACTGTCCAGAAAAAGGGAAATCTACAGAAACAGGGAGAAGAAAAGAGATTGCTCTTTGTGGGGAGGGTGGCTAGGCTGGTAAGTGAGTGATAGTTTAAAAGCCATAGGGTTTCATTTCAGGATGGTGAAAAGGCTCTAAAATTGATTGTGGAGATGATTATAGCCTAGTGCATGTGAACATACTAAAACCACTGAATTGTACTCTTTAAACGGGAGGTCAGGGGAAATGGGACGATAGGTGGTTTACATCTCAATAAAGCTACTTTTTCTTTTTTTAAAGAAAATCAGATTTCAAGGACTTAGTACAAAAAAAGGAGTGTAAGGTATCTCATTAATTTTACATTGATTTCATTTTAAGGTGATAATGTTTGGGGCTTACAAAATACATTACTAAAATTAATTCCACCAGTCTCTTTTCACTTTTTTTTAATACGACTACTTGAAATTTCAAAATGACAAAGGTGGTATACATTATATTTCTAATGGATAGCTCACTAGAGAGCTGACACAAAAGACAAGATTTCTGAGTCTCAGCTTCCGCATTTGTTTTAAGATGGTTATAACAGTACTCACCACACAGGGCTATGGCAAGGATCAAATGCAATAATAGTTTCAAAGAAGTGAACAATGAATGTTTATTCTTATAAATGTTAGCCCTTACTACCAGGAAAGCCTTTAGGTTTTATTGAGTACAGAAATTACATTAAGAACTTCTAACAAAAACCTGAAATGTATTTATTTATCTATAACTTACTGATTTTACTTCTCAATTGATATTATAAGGAAATTTGATTTCATGCAGTTAAATAGAAAAGCATGGACCTCCCTGATGGCCTAGGGGTTAAGTCTCAGCACTGTCACCAATACGGCCTGAGTTCATCCCTGGCCAGGGAGTTGACCCACATATGGTGCAACAGACCTCTCCTATCTCGCCTGCTGCTCTCCTCGACAATGTATTTCATAGATCTGCCTGTTCTGCTCCCCACTCTGTCTCTGGTAAATCCTCTCACCCCCGTACCTCTGGCCTACACCCCAGTTCTTGTATGCATAAGTAAATAAAAATAAATCTTTAAAAGAAAAAGAAAAAGGAAAGCTGTATCACTCACCATATGTAAATCAGTAATTATAGAACATAAACAAATTAAAAAATAGAATGATTTATTTAATATAATTAATGATAATGAAAGTAACTAAAATATAAAATATAAGTTATTTGTTTTATCATCAAAATTGCTATTGATATTATTAAAATATAAAATATAATTCTCATTAGAAACTGCTGCCTAAAGAGTTTTTAAAAGCACCAATGCGGGCCTCCCCGGTGGCGCAGCGGTTAAGCGCTGCGCTGTGGAGCTGTCGGCAGCGGCGACGCGAGTTCGACGCCCGGCCAGGGAGAATCCCACATGGCGCAGCAGACCTCTCCTGCCTCGCCCGCTGCTCCCCTCAGCAGTGTACTTCTGATCTGCCTGTTCTGCTCCCCACTCTGTCTCTGGTGAACCCTCTCGCCGCCCCATGCCTCTGGCCTGTACCCCAGCTTGTATGTATAAATAAAAAA
>PVIJ01010443.1:0-60258 GCA_004024925.1 Scalopus aquaticus
CCGTCATTTTCCCCCTCCCCCCACCAATCCCACTGGGGTGGTAGCCTAGCATCACCCCTAGAGCCAGAAAGTTCCCTAGAGGTTTTCTTGCTCACCCTCATTTTACCCCAGACCAGAGAGCCCTTCAGTGAGAGACTGGCGTCACCTCAGCGTTTTGTAATCTGAGCCTAAATGAGATTGTGCGTGCCCGTGTGTATGGAATGAGTGTGCACGGAGTGATGTGTCTGTGTGTGTGGTATGTTTGTGCGGGTGTCTATATGTGGGGGGGGTGTGTATGGGCGTGTGCCTGTCTGTGTGCATGGGGCGGTACATGTGTGTGTTTGAGGGTGTGTGTGGGTGCAGTGTGCACCTTGTAGCTCATAGGAGAATGGCTGCCTGTAAGCTCTGGAGGACACATTGGCACTGGTAATAGGGTGAGTGTGTAACAGATAACTCTGTGTGCCATGGAGGGAAAACTCCTCTGCCTGTCCCCAGGGAAGGGAAACAAGGTCCAGATGAGGCCGGAGCTGGCGACTGGTCCCAGGTCAGAAGCGGACAGGCCCGGGGCCTGGCGACAGGCTCTTATCAGCTGCCATTCCAGTTTCCTGTTTTGCAGAATGCTGGGGACCTGGGCTGAAGGCACATCTGTTTCTATTTATTCTTCCTCTTTATCTTAATGCCCCCCCAAGGGTCCCTAGAAGACCCCTCACCACTCAGGTACTCAGGTACCCTCCCCCAGCACTGAGGAGTAGAGGGAGGGAGAAGACAAGCTGGACACTTGGTGTCCTGGGTTAGGGTTCCTCTCTAAATACCCCCACCCAGGCTTTACTGGACCCTAAAGTGGGGGAGGTGTGGGGGTGGGGGGAGAAGAAGAAAAAGGGAAAGGCCAAAGGCTCTCCTCCTTAGAAGGCAAGCAGGAAACTGGCGGGTTGCTAAGGACGACCTTGGCTCTAAGAGAAGGGTAATTACACTTAAATTTCAGGTTACACCTAGGTTAATAACTACAACTGGAAATTCCTGTCAGGAGGAGGAAGTTTTCTCTCATTAAGAGATAATGGAGTCACTCGCCCTTGAACCCGGAACAGCTGGCTTCACCCTGGAAGAACTTTGCCCAGAGATATGGGGCTTTGCCAGCCACAGGGCACCTCTCTGCAGATTAGAAAAAGGGGCCCCAGACCTCCCTGGTGGCGCAACGGTTAAGCGCAGCACTATGAAGTTCTCCAGAGCCACTGCAGCACAAGTTCAATACCCAGCCAGGGAGCTTCCCACAGGGCGCAACAGACCTTCCTGCCTCTCCCGCTGCTCCTCTCAGCAGTGTACTTCAGTCAATCTGCCTGTTCTGCTCCCCGCTCTGTCTCTGGTGAGTCCTCTCACCACCCCACACCTCTGGCCTACACCCCAGCTTGTATGCATAAATAAATCAATCTTTAAAAAAAAGAAAAAGAAAAAGGAGCCCCTTCCTCTAGGAGTCACTGGACATGGCAAGTTCCCCCCTCACTTCCTGCCACCCTGGGACTCTGGGATCCAGGACACAGTTACATCATCACAGCAGTTCCCCTCCCTTCTGGCCCTTTCATTAACCTGGACAGCTCAGATCTGAATAGACCACCCCAAAAGCCGCGAGAAGCTTGAGAGGCTTTTAACACTGGCTTGGCCCAAAGTCCCTACTCCAGCTCAGTCCATGATCTGGCTTTCGGTTGAGTGGTAAGAAAGCCTTCTAATCACATTCCAGGCCTGACCGAAGAGATCCTAAACTGTGATTATTGACAATTCAGAATTAATGAGAAAGAGCCAGCTTTCTCAAGGACTTCTTTCAATAAATTTAGCTTAATATGTATCCTCTTCAAGCATGGTTTATTTTAAAGCTGTAGGTATGATAAGGCCTCCCTGGTGGCACAGCGGGTTAAGTCTCAGCACTATGAAGCTATCCAGAGCCACTGCAGCATGAATTCGATCCCCAGCCAGGGAGCTCCCCATAGGGCACAGCAGACCTCTCCTGCCTCGCCTGCTGCTCCCCTCCGCAGTGTACTTCAGTCAATCTGCCTGTTCTGTTCCCCATTCTGTCTCTGGTGAATCCTCTCACCCCCACAACTCTGGCCTACACCCCAGCTCTTGTATGCATAAATAAATAAATCTTAAAAAAAAACTGTAGGTATGATAAAGTTCAGTCCTTCTTAAGGGGTTGTCTTGTTCTGTAGCAAAATTGATAATATAGCATGACCACTGCAAGCTTGAGTTTGACATCAGATGATGTGAATTCCATGATACCTCCTCTGACTGAGTGACCCTGTGCAATTCACTTCTCCACAGCCTGGTTTCTTCATCCAAAAAGTGGGCATAAGAATACCTGCTGTCAAAAATTAGTTCACTAATTAAATGAGATGATACATGGCAAAGTTGTAGCACAATGCCAGGCAGAAGTACCCTAATAAGCATGAGGTACTATTAAGCTTCTTTTAAATGGGTAAGGGAGTGACACCTTCATTATGGGAAGGATGGCTATGATTTCTGTGCCTTGGAGAAATGGCTAATCCCAAAGCCAAGGCAGGGAAGGTAACCTGGGACATTCAATTGTTTCAGAAGACAAGAAGTACTCAAAGACACAGGAGCCAAGGGGAAAGGATTCTTCCCGGTCAAGTTCAAGGCCAAAATAGGCAACCACTATAGTTGGCAACACAATGAACAAAACAAAATACTGAAAAGCAGGAGGAAAGGAAGGGAAATACCAGCTTAAGAAAAATGGGGGAAAATGACAGAATTGGTAATCACTATCCTTTAGCAGCTCCCAAGGCAGTGATTTAGGCAAAGATTATCCATGGTGCCACTGTGTGACATTTTATGAAGGGTAAGATATCCAGATTAGGTTAAAGCATTATCCGTGGATGACTTACAAATTACCAAGAGGAACATTTCCCTTTATGTGGAGAGGGCTGGTGGTCACCACTTCAACCAACTGCGAAACTGAGTATCACTAATAGAGCAACAATTATGCAACTTTGGATGTGAGATAATCTGAAATATACAATACCACCTACGAATTAGCCAAGAGTGATGAACGTGAATCTAAGCAAGCTTCATGACCTAAATTCCAATTTACAGGAAGGATGGGGATAAAGGAACACGATAAATGACACTGAGAGGAGTCAAAAGGATAAAAGCAGAGTATGGAACAACCCATAACACAACTGACTCCTCAGAAAGGTCCTCTCCTGACTAGTCAGGATCCTCTGAGGCCTCACTCAACAAGGCCTCTGACTCAGGCCCCCCACTACCCAGCCCAGTCTTAGTGTAGATATTGCTAAATCAACCCCCCACCCTTGGAATCCGATCACCCTTGATATAGGATCAAGTTCCTCAGTCCCATGCTTGATATCTCAGCCCTGGACTTGGCTTGAGCAAGAATTCTGTTAGGCCACTCTAGCAAGACTCCTCTAATTCTTGACATCTCTTAGTACTTCTCCAACTATTGATCCCTTCATCCTACTCCTTCTGTCCTCCTTCTGTCCCGGGTCTATGTGATCCATCTAATCCCTCTCTATGGGTCCCTCCTTGAATGTACTTTAGATTTGTGGCAGCTTTCAGGCTTCAGCCATCCCACTTTGGGTTGAGCCTGTCTGGCTGGGAATTTGCCCATGAGGTGATGGGTCAATTTTGGAGTTCTATCAAGAGTCTGTTATTTGAAATCCTTTCTACTCTACTCTCCTCTCCTCCCCTTCCCTCTCCTCCCCTTCCTTCCCCTCCCCTCTTCTTCCCTCCCTCTCTCCCTCTCTGTCCATACCAATTAAAGATCTTTCACACCAAGAGCCTGCTTTCTTTGTCTTTGTGCATATAGATGGCCAGATCCCTTCAGCTCATACAAAACGGGTTTCCCCTTAACAGTTTGGGGTCCCTGGTACTTCTCAGTTGTGTGGTTTAGTTATAGACTGAATATTACAGAATTATTGTTGACTTTCTTAGATGTGAAATGGTGTTGATTAAGGACAATATCCATATTCCCATAAAATACCTGCACTTTATAATACCTACTTAGAGATTGTAACTTCTACAACTGCTGTAACACATTACCACAGACTAAGTGCTTTGCAACAATAAAAATTTATCCTCTCACAATCTAGAGACAAAGAAGTCTGAAATCAAATGTCTTGTTCTGTTTGAAAGCTCTAGGGGAAGACACTCTTGCTTCTTCCTAATTTCTCGTAGTTGCTGCTAATCCTTGGAGCTGTCTGGCTTAAACTCCAATTTCTGTCTCCATAGCCATGTGTCCTTCCCTCTGTCTCTCTTTGACTTCAAATCTCTCTCTACAAAGACACCAGTCATTGGGGCCCACCCTAATCCAGCATGTTCTCATCTTAACTTGATAACATTTGCACAGACCCTATTCATAAATGGACTCATATTCATTAGTATCAGGGGTTAGGATTTCAAGTCATCTCTTGAGGAGACATAATTCAACCCAAAACAAGAGTGAAAGGTCAGGGGCCTCCCTGGTGGTGCAAAGGGTCAGGTGTCTCAGCACTATGAAGCTATCACCAGCCACTGCAGCATGAATTCGATCCCCAGCCAGTGAACTGACCCACATGGCGCAGCAGACCTCTCCTGTCCCCCCGCTGCTCCCCTCAGCAGTGTATTTCAGTAGATCCGCCTGTTCTGCTCCCCACTCTGTCTCTAGTGAATCCTCTCACTGCACACCCCCACCCCCCCCAAACCTCTGGCCTATACCCCAGGTCTTGTAGGCATAAATAAAAAAATCTTTAAAAAAAAAAGTGAAAGGTCAGGATGTCTGAAATTTACTTTCAAATGTCTCAGCAAAAAAAAATTGTTATAAACAGAGGGAGAGAGAAAATAAATGTATGGTGGGAGAGCTATAGTAACTACACCTGAGGGGGGACATCTTATACTTTCCAAACACTAGCAAGGATGTAAAATAATGGTGCGTCCCTATCAATGAAAAGAAAACATTTTAAAATGCATAGTTACTTGAATAATCTAAGTGTAATATTGAGATTTATAAGGAATATATATAGTGGGTCACTCGGATGATGAAAATTAATTTCTCACATATATTTTATCTTTACTCACAGTTCCTGACTACAGCTCCCCAAATGCTTAGAATTTCCTGAGGCAACAGAAACATCTTTCATTATAATATTTGGTTTTCTATTCTCAAGTTCCTGAACTCTCTCCAGAGCCATAAAGGTGAAGTATGTTCTTGCTATTTGTAACTAGTCCCTTCTTACACAACTGAGTTTATATTAATGAGGTGATTTTTGGAAATCACCTAAGAATGGGGGCTGGGAACCACTAGGGGAACCAGCCTTGAATAGAGCGTTGCAGCTTCCACTACCACCCCCAATCTCCTGGGAAGCAGATGGGCTAGAGATTGACTCAGTCACCAGTGAGATCATCAATCATGCCTATGAATGGAAGCCTCTGTAAAAAATTGAAAGGAGGAGTTCAGAGAACCTCCCGGCCAGGGAAACAGCATGTGTTTCCACGTGCCATCGTGCAGGGCCCCAAGTTCACAAGGCATAAGCGCCTTTGTTTAGGACTGCACCCCATGCATTGCTTTGTTGGGCTGACTCATATCTTCTACACATAAACAAATAAACCTTTTTTTAAAAAAAGAGGAAGAGTGAAAGATCAGAATGTCTGAAATTTACTTTCAAATGTAATAAATTGTTTTGTAATAAATTGATAATCTAGTGTGTAAATGGGTTTCCTAAGTTCTGTGAATCATTCCTGCAAATAAATTGAACTTAAAGAGAGGTTGAAGAGACCTCTGATTTATAGCCAGGCAGTCAGAAGCCCAAGGAACAACCTGGACTTGTGATTAACACCTGAGGTCAAGGGTCATCATCGGACTGAGCAATTTACCTATAAAATCTGACACTATCTCCAACTAGAGTCAGAATAGAGTCCATTTCTCTCACACCTTGCTAGTGTCCAAGAATTGCTCGTTTGTGCGGGAAAGTCCACACACATATGTTGAAACTGAGTCCAAGAACCCACAAAAGCAAGTAGAAGAGGCATAGGGGTGAGCACTGTATTCTTTCAACTTGTCTGAAAATTTGAAAAATTTCAAAGTAAGCAGTTTTTTTAAAAGATTTATTTATTTATGCATACAAGCTGGGGTGCAGGCCAGAGGAGTGGGGTGGAGAGAGGGTTCACCAGAGACAGAGTGGGGAGAAGAGACAGATCGATGGAAACACACTGCTGAGGGGAGCAGCAGGCGAGGCAGGAGAGGTCTACTGCGCCATGTGGAAATCTCCCCAGCAGGGCGTCGAACTCGCATCGCTGCCAACAGCTCCACAGTGCAGTGCTTAACCACTGCGCCACCAGGGAGGCCCCAAAGTAAGCAGTTAAGGAAAAACAGATTCCCAACAATTTCCCCACCCATGACCCCCTACAATCCTGTTTCATCTGTCTGGGACCGAGCCCAGGGATGTGTATTTTTAATGCATTCCCATGTTTAACAAGCATTTGAGGTGCTTCTAGTGCTAGGGTTGAAACCACTGGTTGGCGTTGTAAACTCAAGTGGCTATGTTTAAATCCCATGCCACCTTCTTTCTGCCAACGTACTCTAAGATGTGATATCAGAGGCAGTACAAATTTACATAAAACAAATCAACCAAGACAACACACACATACACACACTCACACAAAGATGGCTAAGGATTTCGGTAAACACTAGCCATGTAACAATGTCTAACAAGTTGATTAAGTACATATTTCTCAATAGGGAAATCTATCCAGAGTAAATTTATTTCTCTTGAACATCAGTTAGGCTCCAGCTAGGTTTTTTGGTGCTTCTCTCTGCTCATATCTCTTCTGGATATACACCTTTTAAATTTTATTATTTAAAAAAAATCTCTTTATTCACATTTTAGTGGGATTCTTGGGGGAGGCCAAGGCTTATGCACAGGTTCAATCTGTTCTGTTTAACGGGAGGTCCTCAGAACCCACAGTTTTGAATGGGTTTCACTGAGGGAGATTTCCTGGTGGAAACCTAGTCTCCATTTCAACACAAAAATCAAGAAGAAATAGGCCTGCACTC
Organism: Scalopus aquaticus; assembly: GCA_004024925.1. Classification (NCBI taxonomy): domain Eukaryota; kingdom Metazoa; phylum Chordata; class Mammalia; order Eulipotyphla; family Talpidae; genus Scalopus; species Scalopus aquaticus. The sequence continues at coordinate 7,034 of PVIJ01010443.1, forward strand.
ACAAAGTTTAAAGACCACTTTCCAAAAGAGCTTTGGGGCCTCCCTGGTGGCATAGCGGGTTAAGCGCAGTGCTGTGGAGTGCCGTGAAGTCCGGAGCCACTGCAGCACGAGTTCAATACCCAACCAGGGAGATTCCCACGTGGAGCAGCAGACTTCTCCTGTCTCCCCGCTGCTCCCCTCAGCGGTGTATATTAGTGGCTCTGCCTGTTCTGCTCCCCACTCTGTCTCTGGTGAATCTTCTCACCACCCCACACGTCTGGCCTGCACCCCAGCTTGTATGCATAAATAAATTTTTAAAAAAATCCAAAAGTGCTTTTGGCCTGTGAGTTTCAGTCTGAGTTGTCACTCTCAGTCTAACTGTCTGACCATCAAGTGTGACAGTGTAGCCACAGCTTGAACCCCAAGGCCTGGTCCTGCTCCTCCTCATGAGCACCAGCACCCACAGACAGGAGGTTCCTCTCCTCTCAACGTGGAATAAACAGGAAGGTCTCTCAGGGCTGTGGCCTAAGTGTTGTAGCAGTGCCCCTCATTTCTTCAGACCCTTTACTAAGAACTGAGTCATTGCAACATCACATAGAGTCAGCTGTCTCAGCACAAGAAAAACTCTGCTGTGGCATGAGGTTTTGTGGGCTACACACTACATCTAGGTCAGCAAATTAAGCTTCACAGTGTGGTTACCGAGTCCATTTCGTCTCACTGAAGGGCTGTCTAATTTCACCCTCTGGGCACAAGCTCTGCTGCTGCTTAGGATGCAAGACCGGTCTGCTGGTGTTTCAGGAACAACACTTCGGGCCTAACCCACTGGTGAGACCCCCCCCTAAACTCAGAGTCTTATTTTCTCTACCATAGTCCAGCACACGTGAGAGTAACAATACTCCATCCTATTAAGATTCATGGTGGGGAGGCAGGGGGAAGAGACAACGGGGAGAGGCAGAGATGTGTTTGCTCCTCAGTTTCACCCATCACTGTGTCTCTCTCCTGCCCCACTTTGACCCAAACATGAATCAAATATCTTTTTCTCAGTCCCCTTTCATGGAAGTTTTAAAAATGATTTCCTGATACAAGGCCAACTGGTCTACCTAGTTAGGGCCTTCCAAAGGGGAGTGACTTCATGGGTTGGAGGTCACCCTGGTTCAAGAACTGGCTCTCAGGAATCATGCTGAAAATTCAAAATAACTCAGCAAATATTTATTTGCGGTCCTGCTACTATCTTAGGCTCTGGAATACAAATGTGAAAAGCAGAGCTGCTGACTTCCAAGAGCTCTTTGGTGATGGAGAGAGACCAACATTCCAGTAGAAGACTGCATTTTTACTACCCAGGCCCCATTCACATTTCCCCTGGAACATACACCCCAAGGAATGAGGAGAATAACCCCTCCTCTATCCTCAATTTGTGCTTTCAATGGAACTGAGTCTATCTCTGGCTCCAGAGCCGAGGCCTGGCCACAGTGAGGTGGGCATGTAACCTTATTCCACCTCTGAAAACCACCACATTGAAGGGTATAGTTTCTTTTAATTTTTTTTTAAGATTTACTTATTTATGCATACAAGCTGGGGTGTAGGCCAGAGGTGTGGGGGGTGAGAGGATTCACCAGAGACAGAGCAGGGAGCAGAACAGGTAGACTGACTGAAATACATTGCTGAGGGGCGCAGCGGGAGAGACAGGAGAGGTCTGTTGCGCCACGTGGGAATCTCCCTGGCCGGGGATCAAACTCATGCTGCAGTGACTCTGGACAGCTTCATAGTGCTGTGCTTAACCTGTTGCACCACCAGGGAGGCCCAAGGGGTATAGTTTCAACAAAAATTTGGGAGGATACAGTTCGGCCCATAATCGGACCCCACCCTCACGACCTTATTTAAACCTAATTATCGCCCAGCACCATCCTTAACACTTTGTGGTCCGCTCAGTATTAGTACGTGTATTTGTCACCAGTATCAGGTGGCCGCTCACGTATTAATACATGCTCGTCTAGTCTCCGATTTTTCACACCACGGTGGATTTGGAACTATTAGGAGCTATTTCTTTGATCGCACTCAGTCTAGAAGCTTTAATCTCTATGAATTTAAAATTTCATTAAAATATATCCAGTAGTTCAGGAGTTGTGTGTATTTCATTGAATGCTTATACCATTCATGCGGTGGCACAGAAAATGGCCGGCCCCAAGGGCTGGTAAATTTAAAAGGGCACCGACACACAAAGTGTTAAGACCATTACACTGGGGGTGGGGGCTTTGACATATAAACTGAGGGCTTCACAGCGTCTTTTCTCTACCAATCTGTGTCCAAGTTCCTCTTACTATAAGGACACGACCCCAAGGACCTGATTTAACTTTAACTCCCTTATAAAGGCTCAGGTCCCATCTCCAAAAACAGTCACATTCCATAGTATAGGAGTTATGTTTGCAATATGTGAACTTTGGAGGAGCCAAGTCAGTCCATAACTACTACTTTTTGAGCCTCTTGGAATGAAGAGATTTTTCCAGATCCAGCATTACAGACGGCTGCTGTGTCTGAGAAGTCAGGTTAGTTGTTTTGTAGAACATCCCACATTCTGGACCATTCAAACTATTTCCCGATAGCACCATTTAACTTGTCCCTCTATCCCTTCATTTCCTCTAAAGTAGACTTTTCCAAACACTGGTTCCCTCATCTGAGTCACAGAACATGGAAACACTGAACAACTCTTAGACTAGAATCCTTCCAGATCTGTAGCGGAGAGTTCACTCATTACATACCCAGGACGGTGGGATGTTTGATTTTATATGTCTACTTGAAAGGTTCTCAGGAGCCCGGACATTTGCTCAAACACTATCCTGGTGGTGTCTGCAAAATGTTTTTCTGGAAGAGGTTAGCATTTGAACCAGTAGACTAATCAGGTAGGTCATCCTCCCTAATCAACATTAGGAGATAAGCCTCTTCCAACCAACTGAAGGCCTCAATACAGAGAAAAGGCCTACCTCCCACGAGTAAGAGGGAATTTCTTCAGCCCGATACTTGGAGCTGGGACACTGTTTTCTCTGCCTTCAGACTTTAAATGAGTCATCCATTTTTTGGGTGGCACAGCTCAGACTAGCACTTACCCTGTCGGCTCTCCTGGGTCTCCAGCTGGCCAGCTGCACATATTGGGACTTCTCAGCTTCCATCATCACTTGGGCCAGTTCCTTATAATAAATATGCCTATTATATAGTACCTATCTTTATAGATGTTCTAGACTATACATAACTACATTATATAGTAAATAGGGGAATAGATCTATTACACAGTCATGTCCTGCCTAACGTTATGGTCAGTGACGGGCCAGCTCTATTACAGTCATCCCAATAGGCTAGTCTATATATCCTAGTTGTGAAGTAGGCTACCCCGTCTCAATCTGTATAATTATATTCTCTAACATTCGCACAGTGATGAAGTCAATGGATGATGCATTTCTCAGAACATACCCGCCATTGTTAAGTGATGCATGACTATAGATAATCAATCTATCTATCTATCTATCTATCCATCTATTGCTCTATCGATCTATCGATCTATCAGTCAATCATCGGGACTTTCTTTCGGGAACATTAGTTGAGAAATTAAGGTGATTAGATTAAGGCCACTATTTGGGCGAGATCATTTCACTTCATGAGACACCAGGAAGCATATATTATAGTCCCTCCAGCAGTGATGCCAAACTTGGTCACTCCATCACAGACTTTTATTTCACTTCTTCCTTTGTGATTAGCCAGTAATTCTGTGGATGATGCTTTGGCCCGAACACCTATCCTACTTCACAGCTTGTTTTCACGTAATTACTTGGGTGCTCCTTGACAACCTCTGCCTGAATTAATTAGTTCACTGGTTGCTCTCCCAGACATTTAAAGAAATGTTACCCCTCAAAAGGCTGCAACAGGGCCTCCCTGGTGGTGCAGGGGTTAAAGTCTCAGCACTATGAAGCTATCACCAGCCACTGTGGCCTGAGTTTGATCCCCAGCCAGGGAGTTGACCCACATGGCACAGCAGACCTCTCCTGTCTCACCCGCTGCTCCCCACTCTGTCTCTAGTGAGTCCGCTCACTGCCCCCCCAACCCTGGCACCTTTGGCCTACACTCCAGTTCTTGTATGCATAAATAAATAAAAATAAATATATTTTTTTAAAAGGCTGCAACACACAAATATTTAATATCCCATCGCTAAGGTCTACAAGAGGATGAGGCTGAATCTTTACCCTCAGAAGCCTTTCTCTTTCCTATGTATCCTCTAACTTAACTCCTCAGTCTGAGGAGACCAGGCTGGCTCCCTGGCGCTGGGAAATTAAACACTGAAAGAACATTTTGTTAGCTTTGGTTGTGGTGCCTGAGAACAAAATCACAACCATTTTGGCAGGAGGAGGGGGCGGGAGGAGGGGTGATGGGCGCAGAGGAGAGGGGAATTGCCAAGGTGAAATGAAGCAAACAAAATAAATAGATCTCAAATCAAGAGCAGGATAAGCTGAAGACCGTCCCTATGCCACGGTGAAGACCCCCGCAGACAGGAGGGACTCGGGGAAGGTGGAATGGGCAGGGGGGGGAATATCTGCCTTCATTTTAGAGACGTTTTATCTTTTCTAGGTGGCATTTCTCTGCTCTAGGAAAGCTTGCTGGAGGAGAGTGGGGTGGGGAGAAGGGAATGACAGTGGGCCAGGCCTAGTGAAAGGGGTGGCAAGACCAAATGAGGGTGCCCAGTCAGGTGGGGGCCAGGCTGTGATGACACCACACCGTGGGGGCAGAGAGGAGGGTCGAGGCCAGGCACCAGGCACCAGGTGGGAAGGAACTGGCAGGAGCAGGTGACTGCGGAGGTGACCCTAGAGCCCAGGGCTGCATAGGGAGGGAAGGAGGCACTTCTCGAAAGCATGCGATGAAGGCAGGGCATCCAGGAAAGCGGGGCCTTGTGTGCAGGCCAAGAAGGGATTCTTGCGGGGCTCCCAGACGAGCCAGGCACCCCAGCATTTCTACCCCACCTCTCCCCCACCACCACCACTTGGCACTGCAGGGAGCTGGGAGGTGATTTTTCAGTCCCTCCTCTAAGTGCCATGGGGGCTTCCTGCAGCATTTCCACTGCCTTAGCCTTTCAGCACCTGGAAGAGATTAATACCCCCGGCTAGCCGCGAGCCCGAGGTGCGCTTCCTTTTCAGCGTGATTTGTAAAAAACATGTTGAAGACGATGAGTTCTAGCACCTTCCCTAGAGAGCAGTGTGAAGTCTGCAGAGAAGTGCCCATTTATCACTATCCCGGGGTTCCTGTTTTTTTTTTAAAGATTTATTATTATTATTATTTTTTTATACATACAAGCTGGGGTACAGGCCAGAGGTGTGGGGCGGTGAGAGGGTTCACCAGAGACAGAGCGGGGAGCAGAACAGGCAGATCAGAAATACACTGCTGAGGGGAACAGCGGGTGCGGCAGGAGAGGTCTGCTACGCCATGTGGGATTCTCCCTGGCCGGGTATCGACCTCGCGTCGCTGCAGGGGACAGCTCCGCAGCGCTTAACCGCTACGCCACCGCCACCGGGGAGGCCCTGAAGTTCCTGTTTCGAACCTGACCAGTTCTGGGCACTCGCGGATGGTTTCATCCCACGGAAAGACCCAGACAGACCTGCCCTCTGCTCCGCCCACTCTCCAGTCCTGCCCCACCCTCTGAGCTCCAGGCACGTGGGCACGGCCAGGCCTCCAGGCACCGGCGGCAGGAGAGGTGGCGAAGACTCTCTCCAGCCACCCCATCCTCTGGTCTCTGAATTATGTTCGCCCCTTTTTCCCAGGTATCCTTTCATGGAAGTTGGGAAACCACCCTTCATTTTGGGGGTGCTGAGGCAATGCAGTTTTGTCCATCTGGACAAAACTTCCCACTGGTATTCTCAGAGCTAGAGCAATCCTCCACGTGAGGTGTGGCTTATGAAGAGCACACAGATCAAGTTCAAAAGTAAACACCCAGAAGGTGCAGGGAAAGATGGGGAAGGGCCTTGAAAAGGGGAAGGAGAAGAGAGAGCTGTAGGGGGCTGTCCTAGAAGACGGGGTCAGGCTAGCAGGGGTTCACTGAGGCAAAACTGGATCCCCCCACCTGAAGGTGCACCTGTGAACAGGACGCTCCACTTAGGCGACGCAACCCCACCCCCTCCGGCTACCAGCCCGGGCATGACTCACTTGAAGGACGGTTCCCAGCTAAATCCCAAAGACAGGTGTCAGGACGGTGATAGAGCTAGAGACCCTTGCCTGGGTTTCCTACTCCGCCCCCAGCCTTCAGCCCCACGTGACGAAAGCTGCCCAATCACAGCACCGCCTCCCCCTGCGCCAGGTGATAATGAGCTGGACCTCCCCCCCCTGCAGTTAAGTGCGGGCAAGAAGACGCAGGTGGGCGAGGCTCCCCCAATATTCGTGTTCACCTAGTCCTTCAAAACGGAAGTCCAAGTTTCAAGGATTGTGGTAAAATTCACGTGGCAATTTTTGCCACTTAAGCGGATACCACTCAGTGTTTGGTCATTGACAGATTTGGGCAACCTTCTCCTTCCAGAACATTCCCATTAGGGTCTCACCACCTTAGACCTGCAGTGCAGACAGGGTGACTTAAGCCACAGACAGACAGACATTTATTTTCCCAAACTTTTGTAAACAATGCTGCAACGAATATCTTTGTCTGTGGTGTGTGTGTGTGTGTGTGTGTGTGTGTACACTTACACACGTGTGTGTACTTACATATATCATACACCCATACTCATATACACTGTCCATGCATTTATCTGTTGGATGAAACACTAGAAGTGGGATTTCCAAGTCAAAGGCCTGGGTCTTTGTAATTTTGATGGATCCTGCTTGCCATAGAGATGGAGCCAATTTGTACTCCTATCAACCTTTAGACCACCTGTTTGGCTATAGCTTCACCAGCTCACCAAATATTATTACACTTTACCAAGCTGACAGGCAAGAAAGGAAAATAGCACTTCGTGGTACTTTAAATTGTTAGGACGAGCATCTTAGTACACATTTCAGAGCCAGGTGTATTTTTTTTAAGATTTATTTATTTATGCATACAAGAACTGGGGTGTAGACCAGAGGTGCGGGGTGGTGAGAGGATTCACCAGAGACAGAGTGGGGAGCAGAACCGCGGATCTACTGAAATACACTGCTGAGGGGAGCAGCGTGCGAGACAGGAGAGGTCTGCTGCGCCATGTGGGAAGCTCCCTGGCTGGGGATGGAACTTGTGCTGTAGTGGCTGCAGATACCTTTATAGTGCTACGACTTAAGCCAGGTGTATTTTTTTTCCTTCTAAAGGGCATCATGTTAAGATCCCGGACCCTGGGCCTCTCCGGTGGCGCAGTGGTTGAGCGCTGCGCTGTGGAGCTGTCGGTAGCAGCGACGCGAGTTTGACGCCCGGCCAGGGATAATCCCACATGGCGTGGCGGACCTCTCCTGCCTCGCCCGCTGCTCCCCTCAGCAGTGTATTTCCATCCATCTGCCTGTTCTGCTCCCCACTCTGTCTCTGGTGAGCCCTCTCGCCACCCCACACCTCTGGCCTGTACCCCAACTTGTATGTATAAATAAAAAATAAAAATCTTAAAAAAAAAAAAAAAAGATCCCGGACCCTGAAGCTACTAGAATGCCTGGGTTTGAATCTCAACCTTGCTGCCTTCCAGCTATGTGACCTGAGGCAAATTACTCCCCCTGCCTGGGCCTAATTCCCCATGGGGATTTAACAGCACAGACCTCATACCTCTGGATTAACTGTGTTAATTAAGGCATTTAGAAGAGCGTCCAGGACACCAAAAAATGCTATGTAGCTATTAGTGATCTCCATTGTTTTCCTATCTAGGTGTAGAGGCAGGAAGACTCAGGAGCACAGGTTCTCTATAGAGCCACACAGACGGGTCAAAAGGAAAGGAGTTCTGGAGCCCTTGGTGGCTTTTTACTAGTTTCTTAGAGTGGCAACCAGGTACAGGGCAGGTAGGTGCCAGCCTCCCGGCCCCCAGCGTATCTTCACTCTCTCGGGCTCTCTGGCGTTCTCTTGGCCTCTGCTATATCCCAAATGGAAGGTCTCCTCTGTCTCTGCTGCTCCTGCGTCTGCTGCTTCCTCTGCTTATAAGCCCAGTCTCCGACCCAGATGTGCCCACTCACGCATGCCCACACCCTATTCCAGGTGCCCGCCATCAGGCATGCGTGTAGGCCTGTAGAGGTCCATCATTGAGGGGAGGGTAGAAAAAGCTGACAATTCTCATTTACCATACACTAGAATACAGATGTGTGGGAGCTTTTATATATGTATTATACTCGGGATATTCATCTTTTTTAAAAAGATTTATTTATTTATGCATACAAGCTGGGGTGTAGGCCAGAGGTGGGGGGCGGTGAGAGGATTCACCAGAGACAGAGTGGGGAGTAGAATAGGCAGAATGACTGAAAATGCACTGCCGAGGGAAGCAGCGGGCAACACAGGAGAGGTCTGCTGTGCCATGTGGGAAGTTCCCTGGCCGGGGATCGAACTCATGCTGCAGTGGCTCTGGATAACTTCATATTGCTGCGACTTAACCCCTTGCGCCACCAGGGAGGCCCCAGGGATATTTATCTTTTGTCTTGATATGAGTTATAAGTACATTTCCCAACACCTCCTTTTGACTTTGTTTCTAGCTTCACTGAGGTTTTTACTGTGGTAAAAATACCTAACATAAAGGTACTACGTAAACCAATTTTAGGCCTACAGTTCATAGACACTTTTTATTTTTGGGTTGTTGAATTTTTTCAAGCTTTTCCTTTAAGATTTCTGAGTTCTACAACATTTTAAAAGGTCTGCCTACTCTCACAATTTTTTAAGTTGCCCATATTTTACTAGTACTGTAATAGTTTCTTTCCATTTTTACATTTTCATATCAATTAGTCTATGTCTTATTTTAGGTTAGAACATGGGAAAAGATCCAAATTTCTTTCTAGGTGATTAACCAGAAGCCCCAACACCATTGAGTGATGGGATTCCAGGTGACCGCTGCAGGTCATAAACTAAAAATTCCTGCTTATATATGGGAGTGCTGCCTTATAAACTGAATTCCTGCATATATTTAGGTCTATTCTGAACCTCTGAATCCATTCCACTGAGTTGTCTACCCATTCACGGGCCAATACCACATTTTTCTAAAACCAATGTAGCTTTAAAACTAGTTTTAAAACCTGGCAGTGTCAGTCCCTTATCATTGTTCTTCTTACTCAGAAGGTCCTGGTTATTTGTTTTTCTGTATGAATTTTAGAGTCTGCTTGTCTAATTAAAAATATTCCCATTGGGCCCCTCTGGTGGCACAGGGACTAAAGTCTCAGCGCTATCAAGCTATCACCAGCCACTGCAACATGAGTTCGATCCCTGACCATAGTTGACACACATGGTGCCCACAAAATGGATTTTTTCAGGAGGTAGCGAGTTTCTCATGATCCAAGATATTGAAGCATAGGTGAATATTTAAACCAAGATGTGGGTGGTGGGACTAAAGTTTCAGGTGGGTGATTGTGTGGCCAACATTTCCTAAACTTGACTGGTCATCAGAATCACCGAGGAGTGTGTACGTGTGTGTGTGTGTGTGTGTGTGTGTGTGTGTGTGTGTGTGTGTGTGTGTTTAAATATATTTATCAGAGGGCCTCCCTGGGGTTAAAATCTCAGCGCTATCAAGCTATCACCACTGCAACATAAGTTCAATCCCTGGCCAGGGAGCTTCCCACAGGGCACAGCAGACCTCTCCTGCCTTACCTGCTGCTCTCCTCAGCAGCGTATTTCAGTAGATCTGCCCGTTCTGCTCCCCACTCTGTCTCTGGTGAATCCTCTCACTGCCCCCCAGCCCCCGCACCTCTGGCCTACACCCCAGTTCTTATATGCATAAATAAATAAAAATGAATCTTTAAAAAATATATTCCTACTGACTTGGGGGGGGTGGGGCCAAGTTCAGCCCCACAGGCCCAGGTTGTCCTGTCTTGGGGGTCTCCCTCTCCCAGCCTACTGCGGCTCAGTCACAGCCAGTGCAAGCACAGATAAAGCAGGTGACCAATCGCAGGTGGGAAGACAGCAGAGCTTGGGAGAAGGGTGCAAAGCCCCCTGGGGGCTGGGAAAGCAGAGGAGCCCCAGAGACCTTCTCCACCCCAAGGACAGGCTCTGGGCGCGCTCCAGTAGCTGGACTCTCCAAGGGCCGTGTCCAGGGAGACACATCCTCTCACATCAGGGATTTGGAGGCATCCTGGTCCCTCTCCTGTACCACTCCCCCACTTCGGTTTCTCACCATTACCTGACTCCTACTCACTTTTGTCCTCCTCACCAGACTGTCCTTAAATCACCTCTACTCTCCCCAGCACAGCAGGTTGAGACCTGGGAGTCCCTCCTCCAATAGCACTACATCCCCGGCACTTATTTACAACAGCCGGTCATACCTTTGACTGCCTTCAAGCATTCTCTCATCCCTTGGCCCTCCTCGGCCATCACAGATCTGTCTCTCTGTATCTATAAGCTTGTCTGTTTGTTTTGGTTTTGGTTTTGGTTTTAGACTGCACATACAAGTAAGATCAAAGGTTATTTGTCTTCTCCATTTGATTTATTTCACTCAGCATAATGTCCTCAAGGTCCACGCATGTCATTGCAAGTGGCAAGATTTCATTCTTTTTTATGGCTGAATAATATTCCGGTGTGAATTTCCCATTTTCTTATCCGCTCATCCATGGATGAACATGAAGCCCAGGAGAACTGGTGACAAAGAAGGAGTGTGGGCAAAGCCAGGAGCCTCCAGTCTGGAGGGCACATGAGGATGCCCTTCCAGAGTTTGGGTGGAGGTTAGAGTGATCACAGCACAGTCTTGTGGGTAGCCATGTCCACAGCCTCATGGAGCATCGGCTCTGGGAGCCCTATTTGTCAACACCTGGTTCACCGGGTCTCCAGAACAAGGTAGTCGCCTCAGTCTGGGGCTGGGCCACACCCTTGGATTGGCCTCGGGCACATACACTCCATCCCTGTTTCCACATTCGGCCGAGCTATAATCCAAGGCACCAAGTCAGACTCTGCTGCTCTCTTAGTGGCGGGCTTCCTGGGTGATGCGCCAAAACCGGGATGGCACACTTCCGTGCTTTCTATTTTTACTTTTCTCCCTAGTGTTAAAATAACACATGATTTAAACAAAAATGAATACATGAAAGAAAATTGAAACGGCCATAATTGCCTAACCCAGAAATAAATGAATAATATTTTGAGTATTTCTTTCCAATGGATGGTACCAAGTGTGCATTTGCTTTTGCTTTCAAAAGTTATATATTTAATTTCACTGAAAATACAGGTATACATTCTCTTAAAAGAGATATCCCAACTCAGCTTTAAAAAGGAAGGAAAGGGTCTCCCTGGTGGTGCAAGGGGTTAAGTCTCAGCGCTATGAAGCTATCACCAGCCACTGCAGCACAAGTTCGATCGTGCAGCAGACCTCTCCTGTCTCACCTGCTGCTCCCCTCAGCAGTGTATTTCACTAGATCTGCCTGTTCTGCTCCCCACTCTGTCTCTGGTGAATCCTCTCACCCCCACCCCACACCTCTAGCCTACACCCCAGCTCTAGTATGCATAAATCTTTTCAAATAAATAAATAAAAAGGAAGGGAAACCTGGTATATGTTACAATGAATAACCCTTCAGGCTATTACACAAAGTGAAATAAACCAGTCACATGAAGACAAATACCCCAATACGAAGGACCTCAAGTGGTCAGATTCACAGAGACAGAAAGCAGCAGGGTGGCTGCCAGGCGGGAAGGAACAGGGAGCTGATGTTTAATATGAGTATAATTTGCAAGATAAAAGTGTTCTGGAGATTGGTTTTACAGCAATGTGAATGTATTTAACACTACTGGACTATACACATAAAAATGGTCAAGATAGTCAATGATGTTATGTAAGAGAGTCCATTTATGTTACAGTGTCTTTTACCACAACTGAAAAACTAAAAAGAAAAAAGTTGACTGTGGTCTTAGTGCTGATTTCTTGGATCTGACACCAGAAGCTAAAATAAACAAGTGTGGCTCCATCAGACTGAAGTAACAGAGATCATCGGCAAGATGAAAAAGCAGCCTGCTGAATGGGAGGATGTGTTGGCAAGTTATAAATCCAAGATGTTAGTATCCAGAATATATAAAGCCCTCCTACAACACAGCAGCAAAACAAACAATTGAATTAAAAAATGGGCAGAAGACCAGAGCAGACATTTTTTCAAAGAAGATCTAGAGATGACAACAAGCATGTGAAAGGCATTCAACGTCACAAATCATCAAGGAAATGCAAATCAAAACCATAATGAGATATTACCTTACACCTGTCAGAAAAGAAAGACATTTGTTAAAAAGACAAGCCATGATGGGCACTGGCAGGGAAGTGAGAAAAGGGAGCCCTGTGCACTGTCAGTGGGAATGTAAATTGGTGCAGCCACTATGGAAAACAGCATGGAAGTTCCTTGAAAAATTAAAAATAGAACCATTGTATGATCTACTTCTGGATATGGATCCAAAGAAAATGAAAATACTAAGTCAATAATATATATGCACCCTCACGTCTGTTGCAGCAATATTTCCAACAGTCAAGATACAGAAACAAGCTAAGTACTCACACTCACACACACACACACACACACACACACACACACACACACACGGGGGAATATTATTCACCCATAAAAATGAATTCTTGCCAATTGCAACTACATGCATAGAACTTGAGGGAAATAAGTCAGACAGAGAAAGACATATGATCTTACATGTGGAATCTTAAAAAAAAGTCAAGCACACAAATACAGAGAACAGCTTGGGGGTTGCCAGAGGCAAGGGGTGGGTTGGAGGTCAACAAAATAGGGGGCCAAAAGGTACAAACTTCCAGTTGTAAACTAAGTGCTGAGGTGTAATATCCAGCATGGTAACTCTAGTTAGTGCTGTATTACATATCTGAAAGTTGCTAAGAGAGTAGATCTTAAAATGTCTCATCACAAAAAAAAAAATCCTAACTGTGTGTGGTAATGGACTTACCTAGAATTATTGTGATCAATTCACAATATATACAAATATGGAATCCTTGCATTGTACACCTGAAACTAGTATGTTAACTGCCAATTATTCCTCAATGAAAATAATGCTAAACCCTTTCTTAAATTAAAAAAAACAGATTTGCTTTTCCCCCTCTCCCCTGAAAGATAGTACAGATACAGTAAAGTCTCCACTTGATTACTGTTATCTGTTGGGTATGTCTGCTTCTAGAACTTTACCTATGCATAGACATACTTATGTGAACATATCAAAATGTACCGTTTTATTTGGAGTGGGTTTGATTGCAACTTTAACATGAAGGTTGTTCTAGAACCTGTTCACTGAGGAACCTGTCAGCATCGTCAGCAGCACTATAAAGATGGACTTTGTCTTGCTGGATTGCCTTTTCCTTTCATTGGCCATCCACAGCATCATCTTTTTTTTTTTAAAGATTTATTTTTTTATCTATACATACAAGCTGGGGTACAGGCCAGAGTCGTGGGGTGGCAAAAGGGCTCACCAGAGACACAGCGGGTAGCAGAACAGGCAGACCAGAAATACACTGCTGAGGGGAGCAGCGGGCGAGGCAGGAGAGGTCTGCCGCGCCATGTGAGATTCTCCCCGGCCGGGCGTTGAACTCCCGTCGCTGCTGCCGACAGCTCCACAGCGCAGCGCTTAACTGCTGCGCCACCGGGGAGGACCCTACATCATCATTTTTTAGAACGGCACCCCCGCAGTATCCATAAGCAAGCTTCCTTGAGCACACGTGTCTGTGTTTCTCTGAGGATAGAGGCAAGAAGCAAGACTGCTGGGTCAGAGGCATGTAGGTGAAAATCTCATTAGATTCTGCCAAGTGACCTTCCAAAAAGACTGCTGATGGGTGCCTCACTGGCAGTGTGGGAGATTACCACACCTCCCCAGCCCTTAAGAATATAGACCCTTCTGGGCCTCACTGGTGGCACAGGGGTTAAGTCTCAGCACTAAGAAGCTATCTGCAGCATGAGTTTGATCCTGGGCCAGAGAGATGACCTAGATGGCTCAGCAGACCTCTCCTGTCTCACCTGCTGCTCCCCTCAGCAGTGTATTTCAGTAGATCTGCCTGTTCTGCTCCTCACTCTGTCTCTGGTGAATCCTCTCACCCCCTCCCCCACACCCACACCTCTGGGCTACACCCCTGCTCTTGTATGAATAAATAAATCTTTAAAAAATATATAGACCCTTCTAGAAAAATATTGAATGGTTTCACTTATTACAGAAATCTAGAGAAACCAAATAAGAGAGAGATATTCAGCAAGGGAGGGGGAGGACAAGGGTTCAAAATGGGGGAGAGGGGAGCACAAGGGACTGTGGTGATGGCTCAGGGGTGAATCAGTGGTGGGTAACCCACGGGGAATACACTATAATGTAAAAGATACAAATAATAATAAATATAAAAAAAGATTATAATATAAATTGGTACAATCTTTATGTAAAACATTTAATAAAATTAAATATGCATATACCCTAAAACATATAAATATAGACCCTTCTTAGGTATCATTACTGCTTCTCAATTATTTCAAATAAATATATGTATAGTTATGCATGGATGTGTGTATGTATGTACATATGGTTGTTGTTTTTTTTAAGATTTTATTTATTTATACATACAGCTGGGGTACAGGCCAGAGGTGTGGAGTGGTGAGAGGCTTCACCAGAGACAGAGCAGGGAGCAGAACAGGCAGATCAGAAATACACTGCTGAGGGGAGCAGCGGGCAAGGCAGGAGAGGTCTGCGGCACCATGTGGGATTCTCCCCGGCTGGGCGTCGAACTCGCATGGTTGCTGCCGACAGCTCCACAGCACAGCGCTTAACCGCTGCGCCACTAGAGAGGCCCTGTACATATGTTTTTAATGAAAAACAACAGCTCCCTGCCCAATGCTCTTTTGCCTCCATCTGATCGCTTGTAGACGCTATTCACGACTGCGGTCCTTACTCTCCATGTGTACCCCATCACTTCCCCTCGGTGCTTTATCAAACTGTTGGAGGAATAAATAGTAATTATGTGACAATAACTAAGCAAGTGAGCTCTACTTAGCTCCACTCTTGCACAGCCTCCCAGGATTCCCTAAATTAATCCTGGCTGTACTTTTTGACTCACTTTTGGTTTCAATTACTGCTAGTGTTCTCTAGAAGCTTTAACGGCTCTGCCAAAGGCCTTTCCATGACATGTTCTGTGGGCTCTAGTGCATTGGTTCCACTGCCTGGAGTCATCCCTCCTGCTGCACTGAACTGGCTGAGCTGTGCGCTAGTGCGCCCCTGGAGGACTGGGGTCACACCCTTCAGTCTCCAGATTCTGTTCTCTTTTTGGGGATCCCACCTCTTTCTCATCCTCTTTTTAAATGCCCCCCCACCCCCCGCCTTGGATGATTCATAGTGTCTAGTAGTGCCCTAACGGGATACTTGGTCAGCCAGACCATCGTGCTGGTATCCTAGCCTCATATATATGGCCATCATTTCTCAGTAAGACTAGGGGTAAAAGTCCTTTGGGAGTGTACTTGAAATTTTTTGTTGTAGGGTAAAAGAATGCCCAGTTATCTGATTCTGGTTCTCAGATAGTTCTGTGCCTTTCAGGGCCTTTGAGCTATTTAATAGTTCTAAAGTGCAGATAACTGATAGCAATGCAAAGTCATTCTTTTCTACCAATAAGAGGTAAACACCCCAGTCTCAATTCTGTTTGCAAATTCATTTCAAAATTCCTTCATTCCTTATAAATGTATGCTTCTTTGATGCCTTTAAATTGGTTATAGATCTTACTGCTTTCCTCACTGATAATGAGTTAAAGATAGTTGACATATATTCATTTGGTATTTGTATGAGAATCATGATTTTACCTGAAAAAAAAAATCCTTTAACAAAAATTCTTTTTTTAAGTCACTGAAGCCTTCACCCTCACATTTGATTGACAAATTGCCTGGGTATAAAAATGTGGATTAGGGCCTCCCTCGTGGCGCAATGGGTTAAGCACAGCACTATGAAGCTATCCAGAGCCATGGCAGCATGAGTTTGATACCCAGTCAGGGAGATTCCCACATGGCGCCGCATACTTCTCCTGCCTCACCGGCTGATGCCCTCAGCGGTGTACTTCAGTCGATCTGCCTGTTTTACTCCCCACTCTGTCTCTGGTGAATCTTCTCACCACTCCACACTTCTGACCTACACCCCAGCTTGTATACATAAATAAATAAATCTTTTTTAAAAATGTGGATTAAAAGTCTGTTGCCATTTTTACTTCTTTTTCTTTACATGTAACTTGTTCCCCACAACCTTCCTCCCCACTTTTTTCTTGATTTGGGGGATGCAGAAATGTCATGGTACAAGCCTTGCTGAAGATCTTTTGCATTCATTTGCCCTGCCCTTCTGTGACCCTCTATTTAGAGATACCTGCCCTCAAGTTCGGAAAAAAGTTTATATTAAATCTTTGATGATTTTCTCCTCTTAATTGCCTCATCTCTCTCTTCCTGAAATTCTTTATATTTGGATATTGAAGGCCTACATTGATCCATTTCTCTCATTTTCCCCATCCCCATTCTCACTGTTGTATTAATTTGTTTCCCTGTTTATTAATGAGGTTGAGTAACTGTTCATGTTTCATTGGGTCCTAATCTTTTCTAGTATCCCTTTTCCAATAAATAGAATTTGTAATACAAAACAGCTGAATACAAGCCAATACTTGTCAATATATCATTCCATTTCAAACAATGTCAACTTGAAGCAAGATTTATATGTATCACCTAGAAAAAAAATTGGTGTTTTCCTTGTCTTGCTCATTACCAAAAACCCAGCATTTTATACCAGGTCTGGCACATCACAGTTACTAAATATATCTTTGTGGAATAAATCTTCACTCACAAGTTATGACTGAAACTGATTCATCCTCTAAGGTTAAGTAGTCAAAGATCTTAAAACTCCTTATTCTGGAAAGGGAAAAAAATATTTGTTGAGTATTTACTATTTGTCCTGTTCTGAGCTCTTTAGATACGGTAACGAATTTAATCCTGACAACAAAGCAATGAGGCTAGGTGCTATGATTATCTGCATTTGGCAAGTAAGGAAACTTATCTGCACATTTAAGTGGCTGGGCTGAGATTTGACTCAAGACTACATTTTTTAAACCCACCCAGTAGGTGCCTCTTTAGTTAGCTCAGCTCATGCACCAATTCTGGTCTATTTATAGTCATCAGGCACACATTGTTGAGAAGTGTTCTGGGGCAGCGTTTTGGTTCCATGGAAGACCTGCCTTGATTGATTAATAATGTCTGCCCCAGGCCCAGGAATGGACAGTTGGGGCTACTTTTTTTTTTTTTTTTTTCACTCTGCTTAATCATTCCTTGGTGAAAAAGATTTACTTTGAGGTCATTCATAGCTCCAGCGCTTTTGAAATTAGGGCATGTTGACATTCAAAGTCTTTAAAGGCTGTTGTAGCCAAAGAATTCTTTAACAGCCTGTTTATCAGAGAGAAGCACTGGTAATTAGACATCTGAGTGCTCCTCTGATTCCCTTACTTCTTCCTTTTCCTGTGGCAAAAACAGAAAGCCAGAAAAATAATCACATTGCATCATGGTACCACTGGGCCATATAAAAAGCCCTGTGATGTTATTTTTCCAATCACTGGTTTCCTCGGCAGTCAGCATTTTAGCCATTCCAAATACCCCTCCCAAACGACCATTAGACATGACCATAGAGCGGTCTCTTCACTAACCTTTGTACATCCCAGTTTTATGACTTGGCTTCAGCTGTAGGGCAATCGGGCTCTTAAAAGAATTATATCCTTTTCCCAGAATATCCATTAAACAACTCAGTTTTAAGAGAGGTATAGAATGACTCTGTCTGTCTCTACCCACTTTTCAAAGTGTGCTTCTACCTTACATTCAGACCAAAGTCTATTGTTTAGAATAATTCTAGAAGTCACTCAATATCCACTTTCCATCCTCAAAAGAATTTTTTCAATGACATTTATGGAGGAGTTCTGGAATGTTTCCTTGAACTGCAAGACAGAGACCCACGCAGGGAGGGAAAGCGCTGAGCAGTCACCCACCCACCACTGGGCTGGGTCGAAATCGCTGGCTGAGAAAGACAGGAAAGTGCTTCCGGAGGTGAGTTTTCTCAAAGTCAGCAGCGTTTAGAAGGCGGCAGTGGAGAGGGCGCTGGCGTGGGGGATTGTCTCTCCTCCTACTCACTCCTTTGTCTCCATCCCTTTCTAGGGTGGGGGAGGCTCTTTCTAGCCCTCCATGAGGCTTTCCTTCTGGGAACCCCATGGGGCAGCAACAGAGAGCCAGGCATATGCCCAGCTGTAATGCCGTCTTCACACAGTGGGGCTGCATCGCACTCGCCCACTTTGAGGGAGCGGGGCCCTTAACCAGCCTTTCCCCAAACAGCCACAAATGGGGAGAGCTGCCTCCACGCAGGTGCTGCGATCAGCCAGGCCCCCCCAGGCTTTCAGAGGGGCTCCTGCCCAGACCCCACAGACAGCCTGTTTCAGGCCTTCCTGGTGAGGGCCACAGCTCGCTGCACCCAGGAAGGAGGGGCACGTTATGTGCTTGACATTGTCCCTGGCGGGCCAGTGTCCATCCATGACCACACAAAATGTTGGCTGGTAAGACACAGAGCCTGCACGGCCCCTGGGCACTCCATACATTCCATGATCTCTGAAGTTCAAGACCGACCGCGGAAAGTCCCCCCCAGACACATCCCACAGTCCTACTGCCATCTTCCGCACAGCAAACTAGCTGGTAGTTTGGCTGCAAAGTGCCAACCCGAAAGCTTCGGCAGAGCCCAGAGCCACCAGAGGTGCCTTTTCTGCTGTTGTCTAACCCTAAGTGTTATTACTGCGAAATCACAAGTGTATAGATCACACGTGTGTTTTTAAAGCAATATTAAACCCAGCCCTCTTGTCCTCATAATCCAGCTTAAGAAACACAGGGTTAGGAAAGCTCTGGGGCTTCGTTCAGCTTCCTGTGGTTGCAAAACAAATGATCACAGACTGAGTGGATTGAAGAAGATCATCCTCTCACAGTCCTGGCGGCTAGAAGTCTGGGCTCCAGGGTCTGGAGACTCTTAGGAAAGTCTTTGGCTTTTCGTAGCTTCTGGGGTCTCCCAGCAATCGTGGGGATCCTTAGTTCACAGCTGCCCACTCCAGTCTCTCCCTCCACGCTCCCAAGACCTTCTCCCCACTTGTCTTCCTCCTTTCTCAAATAAAGACATCCATGGTTGGATTGAGGGTCCACCCCAGCCCAGCCAGCTGTTGGAGGACTGGTGCACTCAGCGAGTGCACCCAAGAGAGGCAGAAAGGAGGCCATGCCGGCCAAGGACTGAGTGCAGAGAGCAGCAGCACTTGTGGGCCCCAAGGAGACCGAGAAGGCATGGCCGAGAGGTAGGAAGACGGTGTCATCGTTGATGGTCAACACACAAGTTCAGAGAACACAGGACCTAATCCTGTGATTCCGCTGATGCCGGTGCCTGCGGTGTCAGTCCTGGAAGCAGGAGGTAGAAGGTGGCGAGCAGGGCCTCCCCGGTGGCGGTGGCGCAGGGGTTG
Organism: Scalopus aquaticus; assembly: GCA_004024925.1. NCBI lineage: Eukaryota > Metazoa > Chordata > Mammalia > Eulipotyphla > Talpidae > Scalopus > Scalopus aquaticus. The sequence goes on from PVIJ01010443.1 coordinate 26,623, forward strand.
AGCGCTGGGCTGTGGAGCTGTCAGCATCCAGCTGGGGAGAATCCCACATGGTGCGGCAGACCTCTCCTGCCTCGCCCGCTGCTCCCCTCAGCAGTGTATTTCTGATCTGCCTGTTCTGCTCCCCGCTCTGTCTCTGGTGAACCCTCTCGCCGCCCCACGTCTCTGGCCTGTACCCCAGCTTGTATGTATAAATAAATAAATCTTTAAAAAAATAAAAAAGGTGGCGAGCCGGCCCCCCGGGGCCAGGAGGGAGGGGCCGGTGTTCACGAGTGCAGCAGCTCAGTTTTGCAAGACCAGAAAGCTCCAGAGGTTGGTGAACATACTAACCACTCCTGAACACTTAGAAATGGCCAGCAGGCCAGCTGTATGTTCTGCATGACTTGGTACCCAACAAAGTGTAATTAAAAAAAAAAAAAAGGAACAGAGACCAGAGCCTTTTTCTAACCTCAAGTGTTCCTGGATCCTTTACCCTCTTGTGACCAGACAGACACTGTGGACCAGCCTTCCCCAAATGGGGACAAAGCTACAGTGCCTCATCACTATGGGAGAGGAGACTTTGCTCCCCCCCGCCCCTCCCCGCTTATCCACGAGCACCCCAAGTACTGCATGCCGGTCGACAACAATCTAAGGCAGAGCAACCTCCATCCACATGGCCTCGGCCCGCCCAGCTCCCTTACTAAGAGACTCCGCCACTTTCCAGCTACCAGTCAAAGCCCTGAATATGTGGTCGCCGCTGAGGCCTGGCAGTCATTCAGGCTCCGGCTTTGTCCCAAGGGGCCGACACCCACTCTAGGGCTCGTGGTCCAACCTTTGGAAATTCAAAGGGCTCTTGCAAAATTTTATCACAAGAGGCCTTTACACTCTGCCCTGTGGGCTCTCTGAATAGGTGAGGGCACAATGGGTTATCAGGTGAGTGGGGCCAACCGGACCCGAGAGGCCCAGTGAACATGGGGACCTTGAAGTGGGGTCCAGCTGCAGGGCCTGGCTCTGGGGAGCAGCACAGAAGGATCTGGAACTTTGCCCAATGAATCACAGATTCTACTATAGTAAAACAGTCAACAGGGCCTCCCTGGTGGCGCAGTGGGTTAAGTCTCAGCACTGTGAAGCTGTCCGCAGCCACGGCAGCATGAGTTCAACCCCGGCCAGGGAGCTCCCCACATGGCACAGCAGACCTCTCCTGTCTCCCCGCTGCTCCCCTCAGCAGTGTACGTCAGTAGATCCACCTGTTGTGCTCCCCACTCTGTCTCTCGTGAATCCTCTCACCTCCCCCCCTCACACACCTCTGGCCTACACCCCAGCTCCTGTATGCATAAATAAATCAATAAATCTTAAAAAACAAAAACAGAGTCAACACCTGTGCCCAGGCACCCTTGGAACCCTTGATATACACGAACACAATGATTCTCACGTTCAGATGTGAGGGCAGCGCCACCCCACCCCAACCCCCGTTCCAGAGGCAGAAATCACAGCACAGGAGCTACACCTGCTGCAAGATGAAGCCCTTTCTCAGCAACCAGGCCATCGCCATTCTAGAAAATGGAGACATCCTTGCCAGGGGCCCCAGGAGCCCCGTGGAGGAACTGCAGTCACACCCACGCCAGGCTCCTTGGAAAGAAGAAGGAAGGGCTCTCTGGCTGGCAGACGATGAGGAAATAGGAAGGACCTGGCTGTGCCTTGCTGTTGCGCGCACACGCGGAGGCAGGAGCGGCCCTGGGCTTCCGTGACAAGATGTGGTGGTGTGTCCACTTCCCCACTGCTCAGGGGCCAGGGTGCTGTTGAAGCTGAACTTTCCTAGGCCAGAAACCTGTCAGCAAGGTTCAAAAGAGGCCAGGCTGCCCTTGTTCAGTATCTCAAGTCCAGAAAGGGGTTCCTTCTTGAAGGAAAAGACACTGAATTGTATCAAATTCAGGTGGCCACGTTGACCCCACACATCACAAACAATCAGGACAATACCAAAACAGGCTACCAGGACTTTTGGGGTGATGTTTGAGTCTCTGAAAGAGGAACGGCTCAGCTGGCTGGTGAAGATCTAAAATTTCTCCAGCATTAAGATATTGCTTCAGACCTATCTGTAGCACTGTAAAGATGCAAGGAGAATCCTCTATTTAGAGAGAAAAGCAGGGACCTCCTTGGTGGTGCAGGGGTTAAGTCTCTGCCCTATGAAGCTATCTGCAGCCACTGCAGCACGAGTTCAGTCCTAGCCAGGGAGCTTTCCACATGGCGCAGCAGACCTCTGCTGTCTCCCCACTGCTCCCCTCAGCAGTGTATTTCCATAGCTCCACCTGTTCTGCTCCCCAGTCTGTCTCTGGTGAGTCTTCTCAGCCCCCACACCTCTGGTGTATACCCCAGTTCTTGTGTGCATAAATAAATCTTAAAAAAAACAGAGAAGAGTGGGCGGGGGGTGGGGGTGGTAAACTGCTGAGCCAAGGTAAAGCCACAGTAGTTCCAAACCACTAGATGGGCCTCAAGGCGGCACCTTGATCCACTACGCAAACCTCTCCAGGACGCCGGTCTTTAGATGGCCCCTCGCGGGGTGCCAGAGATGGCAGAGCCCGGCTGAGGTCAGTCATGGCACCAGAAACCCAGCAGCACGTAGCAGGGCTCAGCTGGCCGGAGGGTTGAGAGTAAACCCACAGACGGGCGGGCTGGAGCTACAGAGGCAGGGCAGGCCACCGGCCAGCAGAGGCACCTGGCCCTGTTTCTGGGCTGGGGCCCGGTCGGCCGACCTCCAAGTGGGAAGCCATGACGTCTCGCCCACTATCCCGACCTGACCCCAGGCTCGCAGAAACACGGCGATAGGTGCCCACACCCGCTCGCCTCTCCGGTTCGGGCGGAGGAGGGTGACTTAACGACAGGGCCTCGCGGTCGGTGGAGATGGGGCAAGGCGGAGGCTGGCGCTGGCGGATCATCAGCACGAACCAGCAAAGGCCCCGACCCCGGAAAAGCCTTTGTAACCTGCGCATGCTCGGGCCTAAGGTCAGCGCTGCCTGAGCCCAGCGCAGGCGCCGCGCTCCCCAGCCGAGCTGTTGCTCAGCCTTCAGCCTGCCAGCACGGCCGGCCGGCGGGGCCTCTGTACTCACCGACCTCAGCTGCGGCCACGCTCCCGGACCCGCGGGCTCGTTTCCTCACTCCACTCAGGCCGGGCTCAAAGAGCGCCTCGTCAGAGAGGCTTTCCCGCACAGGGCAGCTCGAGCTCCTGCTTCCCCCTGCTACCGCCCCCCACTGGGCGGGATGTTCTCCGCCGGTGCTGCAGCGGTCCCGTCCCCCAGTCCCTCCAGTCTGGGGGGGCGCGGGGCTGTTTAACCAACGAAATATGACAGACATGACGCCGATCGGTCCCTGACACAACCCTCAGCTGACCTGAAGACGCTGATTCCTGCTTCTCGGAACTCCTGCTCTTGGAGGGCCTCTTCCAGAACTAGGCTGACACCTGGATGGGCACATGGAGAGGCCGTAAGCGGGTGCCCTGGTGGACACAGTCCAGCTGTGCTCTAGCTAGCTGGCAGCGGCAGCCATGTGACCAAGCCACCTCGGATGCTCGAGCCAGCCAGTCCTTAAGTGGACCCCAGGCGCTGACAGCTGACACACCACATGTGAGACCCCCAGCAAGAACCGCCCTGATGGGCCAGCCCACCAACGAGCCAGGGGGCATAATACACATTGCTGTTTCAGGCCACTAGGTGGGGGTGAGGATGGGGTGAGGGGTGAACTGTTTTGCAGCAACAGTTGTCTGGCATATTTGCCCTGCTTGGTGAATTGCCACAGCACGGTCACCCACTGACATGACATCATCACTCCTGACATGACATCATCACCCTGACATGACATCATCACCCTGACATGACATCACCCCTGACACGACATCAGCAATTGTTCACTGTCTCTTTCTCCCTCTTGATTTTGTTTCCTGCCGTCCTCACCACTGAGAGCTGTACCTGGCGTGGAAGAGGCTCTGGATAGCTAGCCTCTGAATCCAGACATTTTCCAAAAGAAAATGTTCTCCCCTCTGCTCAGCATTAGGCCACTGAGAATTCATAACATCACATCATCATACGCACTCACAGTCAGTGTGACATCATGAGTTCCTAGCGGGCCTAACACTGAGCAGGGGGGCATTTCTGAGCTTGGGCTGAGCGTCAGATCAGGTTGTATTTACTCAACTATTTATTGAGCTTCTTCAAAGCTCTATGAGGCCCTATGACATAATTTAGTGCACAAAAGTAAAAATCCCTGCCCTGATTCAGGTGGGGAAAGACAAACAGCAAGGAACAAAATAAGAGGACAATTACATGAGATTAGAAAGGGGAGAAGTGGCAGGGAAGACAGAGAGCTCTGGGGGGAGGGAGGGGGAAGGGTCAGTGAGGCGGCCAGGTGTTGGTTCCCTAGCTGCCAGGACAAAGTATCACAAACTGGTGGTTTAGATAACAGAGAGGGATTACCTGAGGCATGCTCCCGAGGCCGGAACCCCAATACAAGTGACAAATTCCCTGTAAGTACTTGCATTTTAGAACCATATCAAATGGATTTAATTTAATAAAACAACAACTGAAAAATAGGTTAATAACAAAATGAGATGAGAAGGGAGATTGCAGAGGTGAGAAAGTAAATTGAAGACCCTAATGACTGCAGATACAATAAATGAGCACAGAAAATAATAAAATAACCACTGCTTAAAATAAACACCATGGAGTGGAGACAAAAGGTGATTGTGGGCATAGAGGGAAAGACAAAGAGATGAAAGTAACTAGAGAGAAGGTTAAGGAGACAGACGTCAAACTGTTCGAGCTTAAGGATTAACTGATGTCCCTCATGGGCAAATGTTCACCAAAGAAACTTAACATTTTTCAGAGAAATAGGGGCCTCCCTGGTGGCACAGCGGTTGAGCGCTGCGCTGTGGAGCTGTCGATGCGAGTTCGACGCCCAGCCGGGGAGAATCCCACATGGTGCGGCAGACCTCTCCTGCCTCACCCGCTGCTCCCTCAGCAGTGTATTTCTGATCTGCCTGTTCTGCCCCCCACTCTGTCTCTGGTGAGCCCTCTCACCACCCCACGCCTCTGGCCTGTACCCCAGCTTGTATGTATAAATAAATAAATCTTTTAAAAAAACCCATTTTTCAGAGAAATAATATAGAAAAATCTCTCTGACTTGAGTCAAAAATTCGATCTGAAGATTGAAAAGATGTAATGTATACTAAGGCATATTGTTTTAGTATAGTTAACAATGACTTCTTCCATTTGAGCTTCTGAGATGACATTTTAAGAAAAGAATTGGGCCTCCCCAGTGGCGCAGCAGTTAAGCGCGGCACTGTGGAGTTTTCGGCAGTGGCAACACGAGTTCAACGCCCGGCCGGGGAGATTCCCACATGGCGTTGCAGACCTCTCCTGTCTCACCTGCTGCCTCCCTTAGCAGTGTATCTCAGTAGATCCGCCTGTTCTGCTCCCCACTCTGTCTCTGGTGAACCCTCTCGCCTGTACCCTAGCTTGTATACATAAATAAATCTTGAAAAAAAAAGAAAAGAATTGTTCAAATATCCTGGCAGAACAGAAAAAATAAGAACAGGTCACTTTTAGAGGCAAAAAATAATAATAAAGTTGATCTCAGACCTCCCCCTTATAATACGTCACAAGATGGTGCATCTAAAAATGTCTGAGGGGGAAAGACCCCAGATGTTACATTCAGTCAGACTGACATAGAAGCAACAGGCAGATGCTCAAATAGGAAAAAGTCAGAAACGACAGTCACCCAGAGCCCTTCTTTAAAAAAAAATATAATGATGAAACACAGTCAAGAGATGAATCCAGGGCCCCCCCTGGTGGTGCGAGGCATTAAGTCTCAGCACTGTGAAGCTATCTGCAGCCACTGTAGCAAGAGTTCAATCCCCGGCCAGGGAGCTTCCCACATGGCGCAGCAGACCGCTCCTGCCTCGCCCGCTGCTCCCCTCAGCAGTGTACTTCAGTAGATCTGCCTGCTCTGCTCTCCACTCTGTCTCTGGTGAATCCTCTCACATCTCCACACCTCTGGCCTACACCCCAGCTCTTGTATGCATAAATAAATAAATCTTAAAAAAAGAGAGAGAGAGAGAGAGAGATGAATCCAAATAACAGACGCCGGGATGGAGGAGAGCACTAGGTAATGAATCCACTTAGAGAAGGAGCAGAAGCAAAAACACGGGGTGGGGGAAGGGGAAGGAAAGCCACATAACCACATTATCATTCTATCTCTTATAGTTGGGAATATATTCTATCGAAAATTGAGACGTGATTTCAAAAGCGAGCAATGGACTCAACCTCTAATGGTTTCATAAGTCATAACCTTTTTTTTGTTGTTGTTTTTAGCCTTCGAAAATTATTTTAGGAACTCACATCTTTTGTGGTGAAAAACATTTATCTTAAGTGCCACAAATTCTTCACTTTCATTTTCTTCTGATAAAATCAAAGTTAAATAGACTTTTGATTTGAAGTGTGTGGTTGAGGACATTCGTTTCCTAATCGTCAGCCCTCCCTGCACTCTCACATTTATCTTGCAACTTTAGAGCTCTCACTGGGGCAGAATATTCCCCTCCCATGTTGGCACTTGGGTCGGTTGTGTGTATTGATCAGGTGTCAATCAGAGAGTTATACCCCCCTATGGGGAGGTGGCAAATGTTTCATGTCCCAGATAACAAATAATACAAGCTTTGGAGGTCATGGAGTTCCTCTCTCACTTATTCAACTCAGCCATTAGACAGACACAGATACTGTGTGAAAAATGAACAGTGTGTCTGCATTCCAATAAAACTTTACTGACAAAAACAAGTGGTAGACTGGATTAGACTCATGAGTCACAGTTTCCCAACTTTTGAGTTAACAGATAAGGGACTTATAATCGGGTTAGTCCTTCCATGTGAGGAAGTGAAGGCCCAGGAAGGGAATTAGAAGAGAAGTCAGTCTGAAATCCAAGCACATCCAGATGGGACAGTGAAAAGGTGGTGGGGACACCTTTGGGAGGCCACGCTTCTGAGTACCTGTCGCCCAGAGTCAGCTTCCCAGTGCCGAGGGGTGGACCGGAAGCCACTATTGGTCCACAGGATGAGCCGCTGGGAAGAGTAGTTGATAAGGAGTGTGGGAGGGAGGGACAAGATGGCACCCACCAGTACTTCTTTGTATCTGTCATTACTTCTAGCCATGATGACCTTCAGAGAGTAACAGCTGTTGCTTCATTTCTGCCTTTCAACACTCACATAAATTCCTATTTGGGGCCAGTCACAGAGAAGAGGATTCTGGGAAGTGTAGTCCCCATTTAGCCTATCTGTCCCAATCCAAGCCACCACAGTCCACCCCTTGTCAATGGACATCTATCCAGACTTCTTTGAATGCCATTTAACCACCACACAAGGAGAATGACAAAGTCCTACAGTCACCTAACACCATGCAACTCTCCTTTATGTCACCAAAACACAGGGCCGCTCTTTCCAAAAGAGAATACAAAGTCACATATTTTCTTTATTCACCTTTGGGTGATGTTCATTCCTCTTCTAGCTCATTTCCTCCTGGATATCCTGCGACTGGAATACTGAAAAAGAAAAGCTAAAATAACACATCTCATTTAGATGATCTGGGAGTGGCAGGGGTGGGGAGGAAGGAAAGGAAAAAAAGAGGAAAATATATATACGAATTTATTCATATTAAATTGAGAAGAAATGATTATAGTCTACATTCGTGTAACTTGTCACATGATGTAGCTGGTGTTTATAACTTCCTCTTCCTCTACCCATTCCATATCCCCTTTGCCCTCAGCCAGAACCTCTGCTGCCTCTTTCCTGATGGGGTGACCCAAACCTTCATTACTGACGTGTTTGTGACATTAACAATCCTGCCTGAGCTGCATTGCAATTTTCCATTAACTTTTATCACAGGACATAGTGGTACTAAGAGGAGCCCCTGGGGGGACTCCTGCATTCCAGACCTACCTCTCCCTGCCTGTGTTATGAAGCAGCAGCCCAATTTCCTCTCGATAATCAGGATCGATGACCCCAGTCAAAATGGTAAACCTCCTTCTTTCCCCGCTGGTTCACTGAACCTGAGGACCCAAAAGTGCCCAGGTGGAAGTCTCGACTCCAGTTTAATGGGAACATCCCATGTCCCCTGACACACCATTCATCCCTTGGGAACTAAGACCTCTAGACCAGCAGGACCCAGCGTTGTGGGAATGCAAAGGAAAATCTCACGCATGTGTGAGGGCTATCGTGAGAAACCCCCTCTCTCAAGCCCTTGCCTCCTGGTCCCCTGAATCCTGTCTGTGGACAAAGTGCTCCAAACACGTGTCACTATCTTAGCTCATGTGCCACACGCTAGAGGACAAGGCCAGCCCCACCTGGTGCTGTCGCCCAGATGGCAGATGGCACTGTGACTGAACCCTCGAAAGCTCATTCCTCTCTTCTCCCAGGCCAGCTGCTGCAGGGTGATGGGAACAAGCTAGGGCCAGTTCGTTTCCAAGTTCGAGGCCACATCACACTTCACTGGCTGTGAAATGACTTCCTTCCGACACACATTAACCCGTCCTTCCTCTGGGAGAGCGACAAGCCCCCTTTATCTTTGGGTGACGTTCCCTCTTCTGGCTGATTCACTCTTCCCTTTTACGATCCTGTAACTAAAACACTGAGATATAATGATAATTACCTTTCAAATATCTTGTGTTAGAGGCCTCCCTGGTGGCACAGCGGTTAAGCACCGTGCTGTGGAGCTGTCGGCAGCTGGGACAGGAGTTGGACACCCAGCCGGGGAGATTCCCACAAGGCGCAGCAGACCTCTCCTGCCTGCCCGCTGCTCCCCTCAGCAGTGTATTTCCGTCGATCTGCCTTTTCTGCTCCCCACTCTGTCTCTGGTGAACCCTCTCGCCACCCCATGCCTCTGGCCTGTACCCCAGCTTGTATGCATAAATAAATAAATCTTAAAGAAAAAAAAAAGCAAATATCTTGTGTTAGATGTTCAGGGGAGAAAACAAATGCATTTGGTTAATTTACATATATAAACACATTCATATCAAAATTCTCACAACGACAGTCCTTTCTGGTGCACTGGTCACGTGCTCATAGCTGGTTTTTGTTTTTTTTTTTTTAAGATTTATTTTATTTATGCATACAAGCTGGGGTATTGGCCAGAGGTGTGGGGGTGAGAGGATACACCAGAGACAGAGTGGGGAGCAGAACAGGCAGATCAGAAATACACTGCTGAGGGGAGCAGCGGGCGAGGCAGGAGAGGTCTGCTGCGCCATGTGGGAAGCTCCCTGGCCGGGAATCGAACTCGCACTGCAGTTGCTGCAGATAGCTTCATAGTGCTGTGCTCAACCTGCTGGCCACCAGGGAGGCCCATAGCTGGTATTTTGCATTACTTTCCACTCCCCATCCCAGATCCCCTTGCTTTCAGCTGCCCCTCCATAGGCTGTGGATTCCTGTCTGACAGGGTAGCTAAACCTCTGCTTCCTCACAAGGTCTGGGCCATTGGCCATTTGCCTGAATTGGGTGTTGCATTTTAACCTTTAATCCTGTCTCCTTTAATCACAGGACCGGGGAGAGCAAGATTTCCCCAGGATCATCTGTATTCCGGGCACACTCCCTCTCTCCCCTGGTCTAGTAGCCGCCCAACTTCCCGTGATGGTTAGGGTCAATATGTCCAGCCAGGACAGACGCTCCCTTCTGTGACTGTTGATTCCCTAGCCCAGGGAGGCCAAAGTGGCCAGATGATTGTACCAAATTTCAGTTCAACGAAATTGAGGTCGTGTCCCTGGAGAAGTACACCCCTTCCTTGGAGGAGTACTTGGAACTAAGACCTGTAAACTAGCAGAGCCCAAAGCTGCAGGGACAGAAAGCAAATCTCTCCCTCATAGACCACTAGGTGGTATAAAGAGAGGGACCACTCCTTCCCACCACCCAGCCACCCTTCTCTGCGGACCAGTGGGTCCTGGCCAGGGGAGAAATGGCGCCATGTCTCAAGAGCAGGGAGCCTGGGGAATGACGGGTTCAACGGCACAGACCATCATCCCACGTGATCCGCAGTGAGATGGGTTTCTTGTCAGAAGGACGCCATGTGGAATGCCTCCGTGGGGTGAGGTGGTAGCTCGGGCAGAACACTGGGCAGATAAGGCAAATCCACAACCAGAGCAAGCGTCTAGTAAGAAAACCCTGCCCCTTCCTTGGTGGAAGAGGCCGGGGTAAGCAGGTGGCTGATCGCCGGGGGGACGGCACCTCACAGTCTCCGGTAGGTGTGGTCAGCTGGACCTCGGTGAGTGAAGACCCACGGTGCCGAGTCCTTCAGTGACCTTCACCCTGACATTAGCAAAAACTGGAGTGTCTGGGGAAGGAAGCTGACTGATACCCACAGAGAGGCTTGCCTGTCCACCTGACTAGCACAGCAGTCTCTGCTGAGTTCCCCCTTTCCCTTCCATCCAGAGGAATCTATGGACACGTCCCCGAGACCTCCTTGTCATCAGCCCTTTAAGCGTGTTTCTTCCAGCCCCTGGCCACCCCTCTGAACCATGAGCCACAGCTCGTGAATAGAGGCAAACCCCTTCCTCCAGCCACCCCCTCAGGCAAGTACACAGCAGCTGAGCAGCCCAAGGTCTACCCACACGGAGGGTTTTCCCCCATCACGGTCCTTCAGGTTCTCCCCAAGGCGGGACTTGAGCAGAGCCTCCACTACCACGGAGGGTCATCTACTGGGGGGTTTGGCCTGCAAGGAAGAAAACATCCCCCCAAAACTGGTTTATATGAGAAGATACACGTTCCAATGACCACATCCAGAAGCAGAAAATCCACTTTTTAAAAAGTGGGAGCCTCCCTGGTGGCGCAGGGGGTTAAGTCTCAGCACTATGAAGCTCTCAGCAGCTACTGCAACACGAGTTCGATCCCCGACCAGGGAGCTGACCCACATGGCGCAGCAGACCTCTCCTGTATCCCCGCTGCTCCCCTCAGCAGTGTATTTCAATCAATCTGCCTGTTCTGCTCCCCACTATGTCTCTGGTGAATCCTCTCACTGCCCCCGGCCCCACACACACCTGGCCTATACCCGAGCTCTTGTACACATAAATTAATAAATCTTTAAAGAAAAAAAAAAGTAAACGTTCCCCAAGCAAAAATCCTTTCCTGAGTGCACACCTCTTGGAATGCAAATTTCTAGACATACCTGGGTCTCTAAGAAAGAAGGCAGGAAGGCAATGCATGAACACGAACCGTGAACAGGGTTTCCTCCAGAAACAGCCCGACCAAGTCAGCTCCTGTTCTCTCAGGCTGGTTTGTTATTTTTTCCTTTGTACTTTTCTATTTCCATTGCTGCTTTTATTGTGGCTAAAAATATATTACATGAAACTTACCACATTGACCATCTTGAAGTGTGCAGGTCTATATAGGTAGCTAAAGGCACACTGCTATGGAACAGCTCTAGAACTTCTCCATCCCACAAAACCCAAACTGCTCTGACTGAACAGTGTTCCCTTTGTCTTCCTTCCCCAGAAGCTGCCATTCTACTTTCTGAGAGTTTGACTGCATTAGAGCACTCACAGAAGTGGAATTGTGCAGGATTTGTCATTTTAAGAATGGTTTATTTCACTGAGGACATCGTCTTCATGCTTCATTTGCGAGACGAGTGCCTTCCTTAAGGATGAACTATGGTCCAGGGTATGTACAGACCAGTTTCTTTGTCCACTTTCTTGCCAGTTGACACTGAGGTTGCTTCACCTTTCATCTCTTGTGAATGCTGCTGTAAATAAGGGTGTACAACAACCTCCCTGAGGTCACGTCTTCAGTTCTTTTGGATACAGACCCAAACGGGGGAATGGGGATCACAGGGTATTCTAGCTTTGAATTTTTGAGGATGCTGCATATTGGTTTTCATAGTAGCTGAGCCATTTTACACCATTCTCTCCATAGGGCACCGGGTTTCCACTTTCTCCACATCCTCTCCAATCCTCATTTTGTTTCCCTTGGGTCTTTTTTTTTTTTTAATATTTATATATTTATGCACACAAGAACTCGGGTGTAGGCCAGGGATGGGGGCGGTGAGAGGATTCACCAGAAACAAAGTGGGGAGCAGAACAGGCAGGCAGACTGACTGAAATATACTGCTGAGGGGAGCAGCGGGAGACAGGAGAGGTCTGCTGCACCATGTGGGTCAGCTCCCTCACTGGGGATTGAACTCCTGCTGCAGAGGCTGCAGAGTGCTGAGACTTAACCCAGTGCACCACCAGGGAGGCCCTCACTTGGGTTTTGATAGTGGCCACCTAGCAGAGGCCAGGAGTCTTCTCCCTGTAGCTTTGAGTGGCATATCCTCATCACTAATGATGTTGAGCTTATTGGCCGTCTGTCTCTCTTCCTTGGAGAAATGCTGATACAAGCCCATTGCCCATTTGTTGATGATGGTGTTTGCGTTTTCAGGTGGTGAGTTGAAGGAGTTCTTTATATGTTCTGGATATGCCCTTTTCTCCCATTCTCTGGGTTGCCGTTTCACTCTGTGGACTCTTTTCTTTGGGCCTGAAGTGTTTATAATTAAATATATCATCTTTCAGGAGGACTAAAAACTGAGCTCTAAGGAGACACAAAAACTAAATACAATGTTCTATTCTGATGGTGTCCTAGGAAGAGGACATTAATGGAAAAAAATGGTGAAATCCTAATAAAATCTGTAGTTACTAGAACTATATCAATGTTAATCTTAGTTTTGACAAATGTATCATGGTTATATAAAATGTTAACATTAGAGGAAGCTGGGTGAAGGGTATATGGGGAATCCATACTATTTTTTTATAATTCTAAGATCATTCCCCCTATATATATTGAGTCATAAGCTACTATAAAACAAAATGGGGATAAATATCTACCTTTAGATGAGATGATTAAATGAGCTGGTGTCTGTAAAACATTCACAAGGGGCACATAGGTAAAAAGCCAATAGATGCAGGTTATTATAACAGTTATTATGTTACCCTAAGTTCTTAACCATCACTTAGATTCTGTGAATACTGCTACTTGGTGGCAGTGTACTTACAACTTCAGTTTTTGGGAAAATGAAGTTGCAACACAGCTTTACTTGCTAGAGTACTACTACACAGGATATATAACAGTTGTTTCCCCATTTCCTTCTTTTAAGACCACAAGGATTAGTAACATACAATGTTTCTGAAGGACTGTGAAAAGTTCTTTGAAAAAACCTTTAGAAGATTCTACTCCTCTTTTTCATCTTCCCCAGACATTAGTCCTCCACCAACTCCCCCCTTTTCTTTTTTCTTTTATTTTTTGCAAACTCCTTAGAGCTGGATAATGATGTAAGGCCTTCTTTCCCCAAAGAAATTTGTCTACAACTGTGATTCCCACTGTTTTGAATATCACAGACCAGTTAACTTTTTTTTTTAAGGATGAGAAGAGGGTGAGAAAAATTTACAGTTGTGAATGCTTTACTTAACATGTAAGGGAGCTTTTTGTTTAAAAATCCCAAATATGCTATTCCTATCACCAACATTTATTAAAATGCCATCAAGGAAAAGGGCATTTTAACACCAATAAATAAATAAATAAATAAAGCAGATCTCAAAACAAATGCCCTTCCAAAAAAACCAGAGTTGGCAACTTACTCTGACATATCAAAAATTTAAAAACAACAGAATGTCTTTAAAAAGTCAAGTACAAAGAAATCCCAACATAAAATATAATCTTAAGCTATTATATTGCATTTTTGTTTTTAGATTGTGAACATTGAATACAAATAAAAGAATACATTGTGTGTGTGTGTGTGTGTGTGTGTGCGCGCGCGCCTGCATGTGATTAAAGAATGATAACAGGGTGCATAGCTGTGTCCCCACCAACCAGCAGAAAATAGCAGAATATCCGTGGCACCCTGGAATACCCGAGGTGCCCATCCCCACCTTCCTTCCTGCACCCGGAAAGCACTACCTCTTGTGTGTGTTAATCACTCCCACTCTTTTTCTTTATATTTTACTACCTATTTCTATCTCTGAACAAGGCATTGATTTGTTTGCCCGTTTTCACTACTTTTATGAAGGGAATCATATTGTATCTGATTCACCTTTTCCCCCCGAAATAATGGGTTTTCTTAGTATGCGTTGGCGTTTAGGGATCTAAATGGCAGCATTTTACTGAGAGGAGCTGGGATGTCTTCAGCATTTGCGCAGCAGTTGTACTAAAAGTCCAGTTTTGCCCACACATGTAGCTGGAAAGAGAAACAGGCCCCTAATGGCTTCAGCACTGTCCCTGGGGTAGGAGAGTCTGGGGCTAGGGGGTTTTCCGGGCGGCAGGCCAGGGCCTCTGAGCAAGTAACTTCACAGACCTGAGGAGGCTGGTCTTGGGGACCCCTGCGCTGCTGGTTAATGACCTGCTGGGTTGGCATTCCTGCATTTTGTCTCCTCGCCACAGGCAAGCGTAGGCTCAGGGTGCTTTCATCTGCCCCCTGGATCTCTCTAAGATCCTGAACACACCAAACTCCAGGTCCCTCTAGAAATGCAAAATCGCCTGCCCCACCCAAAACCAAAGGAATCTGAATCTTGCACCTTGAATAAGATTCCCAAGTGGCCTGCTGGCATATTCAAGATTGAGAAGCACTGCTCTAATCCTTCATTGTGTGTGTGTTTGAATAACTACCGTTAAGGAAGTGCAGCATAACACACACACAGAAAAGTGCTAAGTCATAAGGGTATCACTTGATGAATTACCGCAAAGTGAATCCACAGGTGCATGCGGCATCCAGATTGAGAACAGCACCCTGGAATCTAGCCCTTTCCCACGTGCCCCCCCCCTTTACTAAATTCCCTGCTCACCAAAGATAACCAATCCCTCAGCTTCTCAGAACAAAGGTCCTTTGGTCCATATTTATTCTTCATATCAGTAGGACCACGTTCTACGTGTTCTTTTTTTTTTTAAGATGTATTTATTTATGCATACAAGAGCTGTGGCGTAGGTCAGAGGTGCGGGGCGGGGGTGAGAGGATTCACCAGAGACAGAGTGGGGAACAGAACAGGTGGATCTACTGAGACACACTGCTGAGGGGAGTAAGGGGAGACAGGAGAGGTCTGCTGTGCCATGTGGGAATCTCCCTGGCTTCATGCTGCAGATAGCTCCCTAGTGCTGAGAATTAACCCCTTGCACACCAGGGAGGTCTTTGTTATTTCTGGGAGATTCTGAATCTCTCACTGGAACCTCACTGCCCACTGTGCACTTATATCTGTACCGACCTCTCTCCAGCTTCCTACGCCTCCCAGCTCCAGAAGGCTGTCATAAGGCTAAACAAAGCCCATTTGTTCAAATTAGTATGAGCATCTAGACTGTTCCAGGGATCATGTCAGGGGCTGAACCCCAAAATGTGTTGCCAAGTTAAAACTCCTATTTCAATGAGGCATCTCACCTAAGGAGTCCGGGAGTTTTCAGGGAGATGGAAGATTCACACTGGGGTGTGAATTCAAACTTAGAAAGGAAGTTATTACCTGCCCTAAAAAAATCCCCAACTGCAGAGCCGTGCACCGCTGCTGGGAATAGCAAGTCTCCTCACTTATGCCTTTTGAACACACCATAAGATTTCAGTCCAAGAAGTTTCCAGCTCAATTATTTCGATATTTCTTCAAATGTCATTTGGTTACATATCAGGATTCTCCCAGGTAAAAATAAGAATGTTCTCAAAAACCCTTGGCACTACGCTTCTCCGGCCTTCAGAAACAAACAATGCACAGTGCCCCTCTGTTTCTCCCTGGACATCTGTGGGGCTAAAGTCTTCTTGTCTGATTGGTTAGTATTGCTGGGGGACCCCTGGCAGTAACTTTCCTGGGCCTCGATTTTTTCATCTGCAAAAAGGAGCAAGAGTACTACTGCCTCAGAGGGAATCCTAAATCCTAGGAAACAAAAAGTGGAAGGTTGTACATGTGCATTTGGGGGCTACAAGAATCCAGAGTACAACAGTCCCCCAAAATGATACATCTTCATGTTGGATGATCCCCAAGGACCTTGCCAGCACTTCACACACTCTGATCTGCAGCTCCTGTCTTAGAGGAAAGGCAAGATTCTGCTAAGTGTCTGGCTCTGACTAAATCTTAGAAAAAATGGCCTTGCTTTTTGCCTCTATGGATTTTTCTGCCCTCACAGAAAGGAGACTGCAGAACTGCAGCCCTGAACAATAGCATCTCTCTGATCTCTCCCAGTGAGAGACCATCAAGGGGCATTTCATTTAAAATAGCGAGGCCCTGGAGGGGTCCCTTAGTTTTAATGTGACCTCAATCTGGGTCCTATTGTCCTGAGTTGGTTTGTTCTAGAAACACCTCAGAACTCTTCGCAGGCCTGCTTTTCGGAACCAAACGGACGTGAACAGAACAACATATTCTGAACATTCAACGAGTCTCAGAGAAAGCCTCCCAGCTCCACAGGCAGGAATGTGCCAGCGCTGGCCCAGTGAGGTGGGGGGAGGGGGAAGCCGCCTGTCACCTGAGCCAGGGACTGAAACCCAAGCCGAGGGCTCTAAGGTCACAGCTCATTAGGACACACACAGTAACATGAGGTTGCACAGTCCTTCCCTGGGGCAGCACTTAGCCCACAACTTGAGTGACAAGTTTTCATCCCAAAGTGCCCCCGTGGATGTCAGGAGCCCTGGCGAAGTCCTACCCACTGTGAGTTGTGCTGGACTGGACACACGTTAGACAGGCTCCCTGCGGAGGAAAGAGGTGGCTTCAGACCTCAAAATGTCCCCCCTGCTTGAAGTGACCGGAGAAGCAGAGCCCCGTCCTCAGCCCTTGTTTCTCCACAGACCAGCAGCACCCAGAGGTGGTCAGAAAGGCCAGGGTGGGTCAAGGCCTCCCTGGTGGCGCAAGGGGCAAAGTCTCAGCACTATGAAGCTACCGGCAGCCACTGCAGCACCAGTTTGATTCCCCGCCAGGGAGCTTCCCACATGGCACAGCAGACCTCTCCTGCCTCCCCGCTGCTCCCCTCTGCAGTGCATTTCAGTGGATCCACCTGTTCTGCTCCCCACTCTGTCTCTGGTGAATCCTCTTAGGCCCCCACACCTCTGGCCTGCACCCCAGCTCTTGTATGTGTAAACAAATCTTTAAAAAGAAACAAAGGCTACAGTTCCGGCCCAACTCAAGCCTCCTGGCCCTTTACCAGGTACCTGATACCTCACCTGGAGATGAGGTCTGGGGAGAACCCAAAGCCTCAGTAGCAGGCAGAGCCTCCCTTATGTCTCCTGCCATCTTCCAGGAAAAAATGAGTGATCGATAATGTGAGCTTCTGCCCCCTAAACCCTGGGGGGCCACCAGGATGCTTTGAGGAAGGGAGTGGAGGAGGAACACACCCAGATGAGGAAAGACATGGAGAAAAAGAGGAATGATGGAGGAGGTGGGGGAGCAAAGCAAAAAGGACGAGGTGGGGGTGAGGCAGAGAGAGGGCTGGGTCCCTGCACTCCCTGCCGGGGCTCTCCAAGCCACCTCCTCAGCCCCACCCCCACCCAGGGTCCTCCACAGCTTCTGCATTTACCCCTCTTATAACCTGATCAACTGACTCACTCTTAAACTGATTCATTTTGAATGGAAAATTCTTATCTCCGGTTCTGTGTGCTAGTTATATTTTTTTCCTAATACACCTCCAAAATTGGTTCATGGCGATGAAAATTTTGTTCAAAGTTGCTTGTGTCTCCTCCAGGTGACCCCGGGGTGGCACTGGCCATCCTGGGCCACCTGCCTGGCTGAATGCCCTCCAGGTGGGGCTGGCACAGAATGCCAGAGGCTGGTTCGATGTCCTTGGTTTAAACTGCTCAGCAGGGAAGGAGAGGAGGGGGAGGGCTCAAGAGGGGGGAAGAGGGGAGCACGGAGGACTATGGTGATGGCTCCACGGGTGAACAGGTGGTGGGTAACTTATGGGGAACACACAATAATGTAAAAGATACGAATAACAAAAATAAATAAAATATCTATTTAAAAGAAAAAAAGAAAAGACCATGGAGATGGATCACGGGTGAATTGGTGGTGGGCTACCCAAGGGGAATACGAAATGTAAAAGACATAAATAACAATAAAATATATATTAAAAATAATAATAATAAAAATAAACCACTGCAGGGCACAGGGTGGGCTAGCAGGGAGGTGTCTCATCGCTGTTATGCAGGTGACAGCAGAGACGCTGTGGTCACTTGGAGAGCACCCACCGGGAAGAACATGCTTGACTCTGGGTGCTGGCAGAACCCGGGGAAAGACCGTGGGGCCACAGCAAACGCTCCTCGGTGCTCCGGGTAACTGCAGGGTCTAAGGTTTTCTAAACCCCCAGTCTGGGCTCAGCGTGGGTCTGAAAGAAGGAAGCCCACAGAGGGCTGCAGCCTGGGCTGTGGGAGGCTGCGTCTCCCTCTCCTGGAAGTCATTGCCACGTTTGCTGCTCCGCGCGAGGCAGCCGCAGTCTCGGAAATGAGGCGGAAAACAGGAGTTGGATGGCGCAGTGTCTCTTCCACTTCCACCGAGGGCAGGACCGACAGACAGACTGCAATCAGAGTGAGGGCACTGAACTTGGACTCACCAGGGCCATTAGGCTCTGGTCCAAGCTCACAGAGGAAATAATGGGCTCGCTGCCTCAGAAGATCTTTTTTAATGGGTAGCTTAAAAAAGAGAGTCCCCCAGGCTCTATTGTGGGTTACGTGAGGTTCTGATGGGATGTCAGGGTGAGTCTCTGTGGTTCCGTTCAATCCAGTTATAAAAATTCCCTGTGTGGGGGGGGGGGTGCTCCCTGGTAGTACAAGAGGTTAAGTCTCAGCACTATGAAGCTATTGGCAGCCACTGCAGCACGAGTTTGATCCCTGGCCAAGGAGTTTCCTACATGGCGCAGCAGACCTCTCCTGCCTCACCCACTGCTCCCCTCAGCAGTGTATTTCAGTCAATCTGCCTGTTTTGCTCCCCACTCTGTCTCTGGTGAATCCTCTCCCCACTGCCCCCCCCACCCCACGCACCTCTGGCCTACACCCTGGCTTGTATGCATAAATTAATAAAGCTTTAAATAAAAAGAATCAGAGTGAAGAATAGTTCAGAAGAAATTTCCAGAGAGGAATGATATCTGGGTCAGTTTAACTGTAGAGTCTAAAATAACTTCAGCAGTCAGCTTGAAAGATAAACTCCAAAAGGAATGTGCGTTTCTGTGTCAAAGAGAAAGAAACTGACCTTTTCTGAAACATATCACAAGTGAACACTAGTTAGAATTATCCCCAAGAACATTTTGGTGAATGGGAGTGATAGACTGGAAGAATCTAGTGATATCACTTATCCATCAGGGCTACATATAGGGTAGGAAATGGGTTCCAGAAAAGGCTGTCTGAGTCTCGAAAAGATGAAGCAATTCATCTTGGCAAGCCTCGTCAGCACAAACCTCACGTCTATCCTCACCTGCCTGCTGGACAGCAGAAGTCAGGAACAGAGATCCTGTGGCTAAGGACTGTTTATTCTGCCTTTTGTCCTTTTCTGGGTTCAAGTATGTCCCTCTAAAAAGATATGCTGGGCCTCCCTGGTGGAGCAATGGATTAAGCACAGCACTCTGAAGCTATCCAGAGCCACTGCAGCACGAGTTCGATCCCTAGCCAGGGAGATTCCCTGCCTCACTGGCTGTTCCCTGCAGCAGTGTCTGTCAGTCGATCTGCCTGTTTTGCTCCCCACTCTGTCTCTGGTGAATCCTCTCAGCACCCTGCACCTCTAGCCTACACCCCAGCTTGTATGCATAAATAAAATTTTTAAAAATCTTTTAAAAATAAAATAAAAAGATATGCTGAAGTCCCAATCACCCCCCAACCTCTGAATGTGACCTTATTTGGAAATAGGGTGTTTGTAGATGTCATCAGGTTAATACGAGGTATTTTTGTTGTTTTAAACACCCCCCTCCCATTTTTTGGTACTTCATATGGCAGCCCTAGAAAATTGATACATCCCCAAAGTGCTCTGGCCTCTGCTTCAGGGAAACCTTGCTCCACCTCAGCCACACAGACGCACCTGGCCAGGGAGAACCACAGGGAGCTCCCAGAACACATCTGCAGATGCTTTAGCTGTCTTCTTCTTCTTCTTTTTTTTTTTTTTACTTTTATTATGGAAAAATTATTTCATAAAAATAGAAGAGTATAGTGAAGCTATGAATATGCTCATCCAGCTTCACCGCTACCAGCATTTTACCCATTCTATTTCTCCCCACTAGACAAGTTTATTTTGCATGGACGGTCCCTGGAGCATCTTACAGAAAACTCGACACACCATCTGGGTCATCTGTCAGTGCTGCAGTCTACTCTGCTGACGCTTTTTTGGGTCACCTTTGAGGACCGTACATTTTATTAAGGAGGGAATAGCCTTTGATCCTGTTTCTTTCTTTTTTTGCGTAGAAGAACTGGGGTGTAGGCCAGAGGTGGGGGGGTTAGAAGATTCACCAGAGACAGAGTGGGGAGCAGAACAGGTGGACTGACTGAAATACACTGCTGAGGGGAGCAGTGGGGAGACAGGAGAGGTCTGCTGCGCCATGCGGGAAGCTCCCTGGCCGGGGATGGAACACAGGCTGTAGTAGTGACATAGCGCTGAGAATTAACCCCTAGGCCACCATGGAGGCCCCTGATCCTGTTTCTTTTCTTTTTTTTTTTTTTTATCAGTTCAGTGGTTTTAAGTATCTTCACAGAGTTGTGCCACCATCAGTGTAATCTAATTTCTGAGCTTTTTCATCACCCTGAAAGAAACTGTACTCGTCAGCAGCCGCTGCCCATCAATCACCCTCCTCCCTCCAGCCCAGGGCCACCAATCTACTTTCGGGGCAGGTTTACCTTTGGTGAGCATTTCCTATAAAGGAATCACGCAATCTGCAGTCTCTGTGTCTTCTTTCACTTGGCATAACGTTTACAAGATGCATCTATGGTGCGACCTCATTCAATACAGTATGTGTCGATGAATGATGGAAAATGTGTCCTTAGGCAATTCTGCAGTGAATACATCATAGCGTGTGATTTCACAGACTGAATGGTGTAGCCGATGACACACCTAGGCTGTATGGGAGAGTCTCCTGGGACCACCAGTATATATGCAGCTTGTCGACTGAAACGCCGTTAAGCAACACGATTGTACTTCATCCCGTTTTATGGCTGAATAATATTCCACGGCATGGCTATACCACATGCTATTGATCATTGGTTGATGGGAATTGGGATTGCTTTAAATGTGGGGCTATTACAATAACGCTGCAATGAATACTTGTGCACGTGTTTTCATTTTTCTTATTTCTATACCTACACATGGGATTGCTGGATCATCTGATAACTCAACGTTTTAAGTTTTGAGGAACTGTCAAACTATTTTCTAAAATGGCCACACCATTTATAATCCTACCAGCAATGTATGAGGGCTCCAATTTCGCCATAAGTTCTCCAACACTCGTTATGGTCATTTTTAAATTACTGTCATTTTTTAGTTGTTGATGATAATGATGGTGATGATCACTCATCACTGTGGGTAGGAACTGGTGTCTGTCTGTGGTTTGGGTTCACATCCCCCCGATTGCATCGAGCTATTTCATGTGGTTACCGACCATTGATATAACTTCTTTGGAGAAATATCTCTTCCGATTCCTTGCCTATTTTTTATTGGGTTGTCTTTTTACTGTTGAGTTGAAAGAGCTCTTAGTCAATTTTGGATATAAGTTCTTTATCAGATGCATGATTTGTAAATATTCTCTCCCATTCTGTGGGCTTTTTCGCTTTCTTGACAGTATCCTGTCAGGAGTTTTCAGTTTGATCAAGTCCAATTTACTTTTTACTCTTACTGCTTATCTTTGGGGGTGTATTAGAAAACCATTGCCTGACTCAACTTCAGAAAGATTTACTGTTTTCTAAGCATTTTACAGTTTTAGCTCCTCCATTTAAGTGGTGATCCAGTGTTGAGGCTTTTTTTTTTAGCATGGTGTGAGTAGCAGCTCAAATTTATTCTTCTACAAGTAGATACAGATAGTACATTTTAATTTTATTTACTATTAACTGATCTATGATATTATACCTGTTTTCCATAAATCCCATTTTAGATGGCTTGCAACAGACTACAGCCTAGAGTGATAAAAAAAAAAGAACCCTAATGAAGAACTATTTTAAATGAAGAAGCAGGTAGCCCTTCCTTCACTGCCTGTCATCTATAATTAATTTCCTTTCTTTTAGATTTTTTTTCTCTTATAACAATCCAGAATGCAGCCTCGTACTTGGGAGACTCAGTCTAACTATACAAACTGCATTTGCCCTTCAATTGCCCTATTCAGTTAAAAAACTCGATATTACTAAGATTTCAGGCACCAACTCTGTACCAATCAGTGCTGGAAAATCAAAGCTGAAAGGCCAAATCCTTTGCCGTGAGACCATCACAACCTCGAGAGGGAGCGGGACAGCCCTAACAATAGTCACGTGGGCGGAGAACAAACACAGGGGAAAGAGGCCCCAACTGGAAGCTGGGGAGAGCTGGGGAGACCAGACGGAGGGAGGGGATTTGCCAGAATGCAGGTCTGAGGGTGTGTGTTAGTGTGGATTCCAGTTTAGCAGAAAAGTCCAAGTTAGAGACACAACCCAGAAGGTAGAAGGGCAAGGACAAAGGCCACAATTCCGGGTGCAGGGTTGTCCATTTGATTTTGAGCTTAAGAATGAAGTTTTCAAAGCTGTTCCTGAGACAGTGATAAAGTGGATTAAAAAGAGATCGGCTAGGTGAGTGGTGAGGAAGTCGACTCCAATCAGCGGCCGTGGAATGGGAAGGAGGCAAGGCCAGGTATGGGGAGGGGACGTGTGTGGAGGAGAAACAGATACTCATGGCAGCGCAGGGGAGAGGGGTGTGAAATGCCTTTTACTACTTGCACATATACTTAACTTTGGAGACCCACCCACAGGGCTGCCCCAGAAATGGGCCACAGCTGTTTCATTGAACTAGTCTATTCTCAGGACTTGAAGATTGGTTCTATGAGATAAACAACTCAATCTCTGAGAAAAGAAAAAAAACATAGCGTGAGAAATCAAACCCAGATCAGGGGTCTAATCTCAGCTGTGCTAACCAAGTCTGTGTCCTCTGGAATAAATGCCGGACGACAGCCTCATTCACTCATTCATCCACTGTGCCTTGCTGGCCCCACGTTACGATGGGTCTAAATCTCTGCCCTACCATGGAATTGCTCTGATAATAGAAGTGAGAACATTTCCAAATACTTCCCATTTAAGAGACCCAAGTGACCCCCGCCGAAATGAATTTTGGATAAATAATCCTTGTGCTTGCAAATACCAGGTAACATGTTTGAAGTCAGTGGGTGGTCACCAGGGGCTGGGTGTTCCCTGTGACCCAAAGAGCTGGTCATATTTATTATACACACTGACCCCACTCAAAGGGGAAGTATTACTCACACCTACCTCCTCCGGTTTTCTATCTGCACACAAGGCCTAGCTCCCCAGCCCTCACTGCTTCCTCTTATCTGGTTCTTTCTGGAAAGAAACGCTTGTGGATGTTCTGTCACCAAAGCTGCTTTCTCTCAGAGCGTGTGTGCTGTGCAGCCCCAGGAAGGGAGCCTCTCAGTGGTACATTCTCATTCTCCCCCAAAAAGTGTGCTGTCACCAAGCCAGGTGGGTTTCTACAAAGAGTCCTGAAGAAATTCCAGTCAGTGAGACACACAAAGGGTGGAAGGCAAGGCCCTCCCACCAGGAGGGAGGAGCAGGGACACTTCAATTTAATTTGAGTGGACCCAAGAAAATCAGTGTTGTTAATGGAATACTACTCAGCTATAAAAAAGATGAATCCGGGGCCTCCCCGGTGGCGCAGCGGTTAAGCGCTGCGCTGTGGCGCTGTCGGCAGCGGCGATGCGAGTTCGATGCCCGGCCGGGGAGAATCCCACATGGTGCGGCAGACCTCTCCTGCCTCACCCGCTGCTCCCCTCAGCAGTGTATTTCTGATCTGCCTGTTCTGCTCCCCGCTCTGTCCCTGGTGAACCCTCTCGCCGCCCCAAGCCTCTGGCCTGTACCCCAGCTTGTATGTATAAATAAATAAATCTTTAAAAAAATAAAATAAAATAAAAATAAAAAAAATAAAAAAGATGAATCCTGCCATTTGCAACAACCTGGATGGAACTGGAGAGGATGATGTTTAGTGAAGTACGACAGAGGGAGAAAGACAGATATAGGCTGATTTCATTCATACATGGAATATAGAGAAACAAAACAAAGGAACAGACACAACTAAGCCACAACAAACTCTAGAAATCTGACTGTGGAAGGTGGCTACCAGAGGGGTAAGGCAGGTGGAGAACAAAGCAGGGAGGGGCCAAATAGACTGTGGTGGAGGATTATGGGTGCCTTGGTGATGGGCGGGGTTGGCAACATACATCTGAAGGGGTGTGTGTGTTACCCCTAAATCACATACAATTTTGTAAATTAATGTTTTCCCAATAGGAATTATTACAATAGGCCTCCCTGGTGGCTCAATGGGTTAAGCGCAGTACTGTGGAGCTGTCGGCAGCTGCACTACAGCGCGAGTTCGATGCTTGGACGGGGAGCTTCCCACAGGGCGCGGCGGACCTCTCCTGCCTCGCCCGCTGCTCCCCTCAGCTGTGTGTTTCTGTTGATCTGCCTGTTCTGCTCCCCACTCTGTCTCTGGTGAACCCTCTCACACCCCACGCCTCTGGCCTGCACCCCAGCTTGTATGCATAAATAAATCTTTTTTAAAAAAGAAATTAATACAATATAAAAGAGAAAGAAAATCAGTGTTATGAAGGTGGCAAGAGAGATAAGTGACTTTCTACACAGGTCAGAGACGGGAGCGAGGCTGGAGGAGACGGCCTGGGGGCCCAGCCCCGCGGTCAGCGAGGAAGGACCCGTGTTAGGAGAATGAGGCGTCAGGGTGATTTTTAAGGCAGTAACTTGACTAGAGGTCAAAGGGGGCAAATGTGGTGGCTCTGGAAGTGGCGCTCCCAGATGGATGTTCTGTCACCCAGCCCCTCCTGGGGCTGGGCCAAGGGGCGGCCTCTCTGGGAAGGGCCAGCCACAGGGGAGCCACCTCCGAGACAGGTGGACACACCTGGTTGCAAGATTAGCCCAAGGAGCAAAACTCCAACTGTGATCTCACACTTGAAGCTCGCTCTTGCTAAGCAAAGAAGAAAGGAAGAAAGAGCGGGACAACGCGAAGGAACAGAATACTTGCTCGTTCAAGAGGACGTTGAGGGAAGCCATAAAGCCTGCCAGCTCCATGGAGCTAAGGAGACCCCGATTTTAGATTTCAGTTGGTCCCTAAAACTAGTGCTGTTTCCCTAATATCGGGGTCCTCCGAGGGCTCCCTGCAGCGGGATCAGGAAGCTTTTTGGGAAGAGCCAGAGCCGAGCGGCCCCTCCCCTGAGGGCAGGGACCTCCCTCTGGGCCTCACCTGGGGAGGGCCCCGGAGAGGATGTAGAGCTTAAGTCCGGGGCAGAGGCCCGGACAAGCCTGACTCACCCGTCCTCGGCCCCCCGGCCACGGTGGGCAGGCCCGTGCTGGGTGAGTCACTGAGACCCGCGGCTGCTATTCTGGGACCTGCCAAGGACACGGCGCCCCGTGGCATCCTGGCACCCTGCACACTTGCTCGTCTGGCTGCCAGGAGACAGGCGCTGAGGAACTGAACATTCGGGGGTTTTTTAGCCCAAGACAGAGACTATCTAACTCAGTTCTTCCTGCTCCTCTTCTCAGATCCTGGGAGTCACTGAACGGAAAATGGAACCGAGAGCAACCTCCTTCCAAACCAGCTGAGGGGGCCTTACTGAGAAGCCATTCCAGGGCAGGGCAGGGGAGGCCAGGGCAGGGCAGGGCAGGGGAGGCCAGAGCACACTTGTGAAATTTCCCAAATGAATCATCTGAACGCAAGCACCCCAGCGTAGGTAAGTTCAAGCACCCCAGCGTAGGTAAGTTTAAGGTACAGATTCTCCCAGGAAGAACCTGGCCGGTAGCTGCCCAGCTGCACAATACCGGGCGGACTTCTCAGTCGGTCCTGCTACCACAGCCCATCGCCTTGGACTTCCGTCCATGCAGATTAGCTACCGGGGTCGGAGTCAAACCCACCAAATGCTGCTGGACTCAGTCACCAAGAATCTAAATAAGAGTGTCCCAGTAATGACTCCTGCTACTCTGTGAAACTGCAAGAGGGGCCGCGATAAACCAGCTGTCTGTCCTTCCACTGCCGTTTCCCTGACCGTTGGGATGGGCATTTGGAAAGCAATGCTTTATATTCCATTGACAAATATTTATCGAACGTGAGGCAGGCTCATATTGGGGTGTTACAGAGATGAAGGAGGCACCCCCAGGGAGATTAGACCTAGTAGGAGAGATAAAATGTGCACAAATCACTTAAATAATCACTTTAAATATCACTACAGGTATGAGGAAGGAGGAGTAGCTGGCTTGATGAAAGCCAGACGGGATGAAGGGCGCCTTGGAGAACCAGCTCAATTTCCACAAGGCAAGACACACAGGTGACACCACAGGTGCAGAAAACAGTCCCACTTCGGGGGCTCCCTGGTGGTGCAGGGGTTACGTCTCAGCACTACGAAGCTATCACCAGCCACTGCAGCACGAGTTCGATCCCCGGCCAGGGAGCTTCCCACAGGGCGCAGCAGACCTCTCCTGTCTCACCTGCTGCCTCCCTCAGCAGTGTATTTCAGTCAATCTGCCTGCTCTGCTCCCCTCTGTCTCTGGTGAATCCTCTCACCCCCACACTTCTGGCCTACACCCCAGCTTGTATGCATAAATAAATAAATCTTTAAAGAAAAAAAAAGAAAACGGAAGAAACAATATGGAGGAAGCAGAAGGAACGAATATTTGCCAAGTCCCCACCATGCGCTTGTGTTCAGGGATTTGCATGTCCCAATTCCAGTGAAGTGTTTTCCCACTTTACAGAGGACAAAACTGAATCTCAGGTGCCCACATCAGAGACCCAAGAGTCATTCTCTCCAAACCCACCCCCTTCACCTCACCTGGTCAATGGCCACAGGCCTCGCAATGGCCACAGGACTCTCCCTCCACGCTATGCTCTTCTTCCAGTCCACTTCAGGCCTTCGGTTCCTCTCTGCTCCGGCAATGACGTCCCTCCAGGCCCACCCATCACCACTCCAATCCAGTGGGATTGCAGCATGGTGCAGCCACCTTGGAAAATAGTTTAGCAATTCTTCCAAATGTTAAATAAATACAGTCACCCAGGACCCAGCCGTGCCACACCTAGGTACATATCCCAGAGAACTGAATACACATATCTGCACAAAAATTCACACACAAATGCTCATCACAGCATTACTTATAACAGCCCAAAAGTGGGACTAGCCCAGGGGTCTCCCTGGCGGCTCAACGGGTTAAGTCTCAGCACTATGATGCTGCTCAGAGCCACTGCAACATGGGTTCGATCCCTGGCCAGGGAGCTAACCATCATGGCGAAGCGGTTCTGTGCACAATTTTGTCATAAAAAGTAATGAAGGACTGGTAGAAGCTACAACGTAAGGGAGCCTTTGTCTCACCTGTACCTGCGGGATTTTAATTTATGGAGGTGACCGAGAGATGACACTGAAGGAAAATTTTTATTCCAGTTGCTGAGATGTGGCCGGCCACGTGGCCCACAGCACCACCGGTGGAAACTCCGCTGTCATCAGGAGGCAGAAGGAGCAGTGGCAAGGCCTCGGTTGGAGTCTCTTGCCTTTCTGCAGGAAAGACAAGTCAGGACAGGTGAACGCTTTGGGGCGGACTATGAATAATTCTGGTAGGCTCTGGGGCAGACGGACTGCCCCTAGTCATCTGGGACCCGGCGGGGTGGGGAGACCTGGGTCCAGTGTGTACATGTTTGCCAAGGAGAAGGTTGGCTGGGCGGAGCCACTGGGCTGGTTCATTGTCACATGGGGAGTGCGCTAAGGGAAGAGGCCTTGCCTGCCTCTAAGAATCGGCTCGCCTCGGAAGCGCAGCCCCTTCCCAGGCAGCCACAAATGACAGAGCATCCGGAATACAGAGAATTAGAAAATATGGCTACTAAAGCTGGCTCCCTGATGAATGGATGCCAAGTCAACAAATACAAAATTTAATAGCACCCAGTTAGAACAGACCTGAAAACATGATGTGAAATAAAAGCCAGGCACCAAAGACCAGTCTTCTGTGACTCCACTTATATGAAATGTCCAGAAGAGGCAAATCCAGAGAGACAGAATATAAATCAGTAGTTGCCAGGAGCTGGGCAGACAGAGAGGAGAGTAACTGCTAAGGGGACAGAGTTGATTTGAGGGGAATGACAGAGAGGTTCTAAAATAAAGATTATATTGATGAGGGAACAACTCAGTGAATGGCCCTAACCGTGGTGCACTTTCAATTGGTGGCTTATAGGGTTTAAGTAAATCTCAACAAAACTGTTGTTTAAAATACAAGACTGACCTGGGCCTCTCTGGTGGTCCAAGGGGTTAAGTCTCAGCACTATGAAGCTATCCGCAGCCACTGCAGCAGCACGAGTAGCTCCCGGGCAGGAAGCTTCCCACATGGCACAGCAGACCTCTCCTGCCTCGCCTGCTGCTCCCCTCAGCAGTGTACTTCAGTTGATCTGCCTGTTCTGCTCCCCACTCTGTCTCTGGTGAGTCCTCTCACGCCCCACACCTCTGGCCTACATCTTAGTTCTTCTATGCATAAATAAATGTTTTAAAAAGTAAAATAAAATAAAAATAAAAAACAAGACCAGTTAAGAGATGTGTTCGTTATTATCACAACTATCTCTGGTCTCTCAGATTTTCTACCTAGAGAGGTAGATTCATACAGGATCTCAAAATTACTCCAGTAAACAAGAGTCACTTTTGATATGTGAACAAAAAATAACACCACGAAAATACCACTTAACAAGATTATCCTAAGAGGAAGCCCAGGGCAGACTGGAAGAAGGCAAGAGAGGAAGGGGGAAGGCCAAAAATAGGGCTGATGTAAATAGGTCAGGTAGTGGGGGTGGCGTAGAAATCAAAATGAAGGATGCAGTGGAAAAGCGAGAATGAATCTCCAACACCTAGAAGTTGTCGAGAAGGAGAGAGTGAGAGATGTGTCAGCGTCTACCCTTCAGGCTGGAGCTGGAGGCAGTGTTGCCACAGGTAAAAAGAAGCCAGAGTATGAGAAGACAGCGCTGTCTAAGATCAGGGTCCAGGAAGAGTGAAATGTTCATGAAGAAGAACCAAAACGAGCCTTGACGTCTACGGGGACTCGGAAGCGTCTAAAACCAGCAGGAGGGTTACACGGGCTGCGGGTTTCCAGAACTGGGGTGAGAAAATGACCTGAATAGTGATTCCGCACTGAATGTTGTCAGGTTCTTAGAAACTGTGACTTTTTAAAAAAGATTTATTTATTTATGCATACAAGAATTGGGGCGTAGGCCAGAGGTGTGGGGTGGTGAGAGGATTCACCAGAGACAGAGTGGGGAGCAGAACAGGCGGATTGACTGAAACACACTGCTGAGGGGAGCAGCGGGGAGACAGGAGAGGTCTGCTGTGCCATGTGGAAAGCTCCCTGGCCAAGGATTGAACTAGTGCTGCAGTGGCTGCGGATAGCTTCATAGTGCTTAGACTTAACCCCTTGCGCCACCAGGGAGGCCCGGAAACTGTGAATTTAAATGAAACGACATGAAAGATCAGTTTTCCCATAGGCTCATTGATGTAAACGAGGGTTAAGTACCTATTGCCTATTTCTGGGCGCAAAAATATCCCTAACTTTGCATCCATTCATTGTATCAAATCATCCCTAATTTGGATGTATCCGTTCATCTTCCAACAGTTTATTCCAGTTCAGGGGGTGAGGGTGACCAGAGCCTGTGCCAGCAGCTTGGGGTACAAGGTCGGACCCCCACCCTGGACAGAAGACCCTTCATTCACAGGGCGCTCTCCCTGCCGCCAACTACCATAAATAAGACACATCGATGAACCTCACGTGCCATCTTTGGGATATGGGAGGAAACCAGAGCCCCCAGAGAAAACCCACACCAGACTCCCAGCTGGTGATCCATTTTTCTTCTTTCATCAACATTATTGAACAAACTGACATTTTTTTTGAGGACCTGCTGTATTGAATTGAGCTGCCAGTGGGATACGTAATGTCTTCAGTCAATTTAAGATTGGAAAATGAGCCACCAGCTGGGACTAGGGATAATTATTTGGTAGTGACCTACAGGATTTGGAAAACTCTGAAAAAAATGAACTTTCTAAAAGAAGTACTAGAATACAACAGAAAAACATAAAAAGAAATATCTGAGAAGTTCTACCTTCCACTTAACAGATCTAATAGATGATGAGACAGTAGTTGGGTCAGAACTGGCTGAAAATGAAGCATAAACAAAACCTCTGGAAGACATAAATGAAATACTTTTGTCTGGAGAATTTTCTGGGGATTGACAATTAGGAGGAAAAGGGGAACTCAAAATGAAGAGATGAGTTCAAAGAACAAGAAGGTGGTCAATATCTTCAAAATAAAGAAGGGGGGACTTCCTCGTGGTGCAAGGGGTTAAAGTCTCAGCACTATGAAGCTATCTCCAGCCACTGCATCACCAGTTCGATCCCCGGCCAGGGAGGTGACCCACATGGCACAGCAGACCTCTCCTGCTTCACCCGCTGCTCCCCCCAGCAGTGTATTTCAGTAGATCCACCTGTTCTGCTCCCCACTCTGTTTCTGGTGCATCCTCTCACCCTCTTCCTCCACCCCTTCCTCTGGCCTACACCCCAGTTCTTGTATGCATAAATAAACAAATCTTAAAAAATAATAATAAGATTAAATGTCTCACAGTTGAAACAGAAAGACACTGTCTTCGAATATATCAAGAGGAAAGACACTGGGGAGGAGGTAGAATAAGCTCTTTTAAACCCTAGTCTCCATGATTCAAAGCTGAATTCCAGCTAAGGGAAGGAATAGCTGGGGGGGGGGGGCAGAGGGCAGGCAGGGATGGGGAAGGGGAGACTAAGTGATTCGCAGGAGTTGGCCCACCGTTTGGAGGATGCATTCACCGTGCATAGCACAGAGAGGGGTGAGGGTCTCCCTCCAGACCCCTGGGGAGCTTACAGACTAAACAGGGTGGAGAGAAGCTAACTGAAGGGAGTGGGATGTGGAAAGACGTTCAAGCATCCAGGCCTCTGAGAGACCAAGTGGAGAAACTCCAGATACTATTAATTTTCACAGAAGCAGGTTGGGCTGTGCCCAGAGGTGACAGGGGTAGGGGAGCAGGTGGGACTGAGACCTTAGAATAAGTGGGGGGGGTGTGTGCAAACAAAGTCTATAGTGGTCATAAAATAAAGAACCGGAGGCCCTTTCTGGGACAGCGGGCAGGGTCTCTGGACTCTGTCTCCCCCTGCTGAATCAAGAGGTAGGAGCGCCCGAAGTACAAAAAGGGCTTAATAGTGAAAGAATTAGTGTTTTTAAGAGGGGTGGGTAAAGGGAAGATGTATAAATGTTAATATAAAAATCTCCTACTTAACGAGCTGCTAACAAGTGCACAAGCTGTGTGGAATCCCCACAGCAGATGGATGGATGTGGAAATGGGGTGTGGTGGGGGCAGTTGCCTGGGCTCAGCCTCTGGGCCCTTTCTCCCAGGTCTTCTCTAACTCACCCATCCCTATATCCTGAGGCTGTTTCAACAGCCTCTAATTGACTACAGAGACCAGGTTTGGGGTGTGGAGGGGGGTGGAGCCAAGCCTTGTCTTAATTAAGGACCTCTCCTTAAGTCATGACATAGCTTTGCTTCTCGAAAATTCTGTTTAATGACAAATCTGCAACACTTACATCCCTTCCATGAGCTCTTTCACAGAATCATCTTTTAGGTGAACCCAAGTGAAATGCAAATGAGGAGGTGACAGGGGTCACCCATTTCACAACGACGGCTAGGGGGAACTAGGGGGCATTTGGGGCAGACGCTGCTCCTCTACCTCCCAGTCCCACCTTCCTTCCTCTAAAGAGGCCACTCTATTTTATAATCCCATTAACATCTACATTCCAGAAAACAAAGGCAAGTTGCTATGTCAAGCAGCAGGTATTATTTTTTAACAGGAATCAACTGCAATTCTGCTAGGCTCGCAAGCTTTCTCTGGTGAGCCTAGGCAACCAATCAAAACACAACTAAATAAAACGCCATATGATTTCACTCCTATGTGGAAGATGAAGAAGCAAACAAACCCCTAGATTTCATAACGTAATGGTGGTTAGGAGAGGGGAGGAGACGGCTAAATGGGGTAAGGGGGTCACTGTAGCAGGCGGGTGGAAACCAGACTTCGGTCGGTGATCGTGAAGTAGAGCATACAGGTGGCCAAGGATAAGGTGCACAGCTGAAACTTATGTCTTGCTGTGGCCCAGTGTCACCTCAATAAAAAGAAATCAAACCGAAGAGTTAAATAAGTAAATGCATGTATTGGAGCAGACAGGTAGATGAGGGGCTCAACTCCGGACCCTTAACTCCGGACCTGCCCATGCAGGGGGGAAGGACCTTGAAGCACGCTGACCTGCACACCCTTGACGTCCTGAGCATGAAATGGGGCGGAGCTGAGTAGGAAAGGGCGGGGTTGAGTGGGAAGGGGACGTGCTGAATGGGAAGGGGCGGGGCTGAATGGGAGGGGGCGGGGCTGAGTGGCCATATGAGGCTTTAAAAAGGGAGCACAGCACATGGGTTTGGGCTTTCGTTTTTCTTGGAGCTGCTGGGGAGGGTAGCTGCACTCTGGGCGGGCAGGCAGGTGGTAGGCCCTGGTGCCCCCTCCACACCTCAGCAGTGGCAGGCCTCTGACACACCACACTGCCCCAGGGGTGGCCGGATGTGGTAAGACTTTGCCTTGAGGGTCCAGGCTGCAGTTCCAGACTTGGCCCATGGTGCTGGCTCCTGTAACAGCAGCTCCACCACTTCTAAGCAGAACCTTCCCCCCTACCCTGGTGGTGAGAAGAAATTGTATTCTTCCCTTTTTCTGTGGTGGTGGTTGCTCCACCCAGAACCAATGACCCCCTGACCCCTTTTTAGACCCTCTGCCCGAGTAACACAGGCACACTTACAAGATCTAGGACTCTGGGAGCATGCTAGGGCATGGTAGTAACTAGTAAACAAGGTGAAGGCCTTTGAAGTGCTCTGATGAAAGGTTTTACCTGAATACAATGATCCCATTAAAACCCAAACTTTCCCAGCAAGCAGGGTGGCTGGCCCTCTTATCAGCATTTCACTGATGATGATGTTAGGATGACAACCGCCTTGGATAAAGGAATTTAAAATAGTTTCAAATGGTCTCCCTACTCCTTAATCTAATTTCTTAAAAGGCAAAAAAGGAAAAATAAAAAGTTTAATCAGAGGACAAGAGCAGGCAGCAAAAAGCTGACTAATGGCATTTTAGAAGCAAGACCCTTGGAGTTGAACAAAAACTAATGAGATAAGTTAAAAACATGGAAGGGAAAAAAAATTAAACACTCATTAGAAAGAAGGGTAGGGGCCTTCCCGGTGGCGCAGCGGTTAAGCGCTGCGCTTTGGAGCTGTCGGCAGCGGTGACGCGAGTTCGACGCCCGGCCGGGGAGAATCCCACATGGTGAGGCAGACCTCTCCTGCCTCGCCCGCTGCTCCCCTCAGCAGTGTATTTCTGATCTGCCTGTTCTGCTCCCTGCTCTGTCTCTGGTGAACCCTCTCGCCATC
>PVIJ01010444.1:0-60253 GCA_004024925.1 Scalopus aquaticus
TTCTGGCTTATTTCACTGATCATGATCCCCTCTAGGTCCATCCATGTTGCTGTGAATTGCATGTGTTTGTCTTTTTTGAATGCTGAATAGTATTCCATTGTGTATATGTACCACATCTTCTTGATCCAGTCATCTATTTTTGGGCATTTGGGTTGTTTCCATACCTTAGCTATTGTAAACAGTGCTGCAATAAACATGCAGGTGCATGTATTCTAGAAAGAAAAATCTTTTCTTTAAAAGATTTATTTATTCAATTTTGCATAGAAGAGCTGGAGTATAGGCCAGAGGTGTTGGGGGGGAGAGAGGATTCACCAGAGACAGAGTGGGAAGCAGAACGTGATCAACTGAAATACACTGGTGAGGGGAGCAGCAGGTGAGACAGGAAAAGTCTGCTGCACCATGTGAGTCAGCTCCCTGGCTGGGGATCAAACTCAGGCTAAGGCGGTGATAGTGCTAAGACTTAACCCCTAGACCACCAGGGAAGTCCCTGAAAGAAAAGTCTTATTATACTCTTGGGAACTTCACCTCCTATGACATCTCACCATCCCCTTTGCCCCTACACCTCTTTAACCTCCTCCTCAAACTTAAAGCTTTTCTCAGAGTCCACCAGGTAAAAAATGGGCCCTTTTAGATATTAAAGAGACCATCAAATGTCTATTCCCCTAGGACAAGAAGTGGTTTGGACTACAGGAAAGTCAGAATGTCCCAGCATTTCTTCAAAAGCTTTCCCCCAAAGGAGTATCAAACGTGCAACAAACCAGTGTTCTTCCATCAAAAGCATCATAACTCATTTAACATTGAGAATATTTTCAAAATGCTTTTTGCTAGATTTAAAAAAACAATAGTTGTTTCTTTTTCCTTTTATTTCAGCAGGGTTCCAGATAATAAAAAGATTTATAATTAAGTCAGTAGATTTACTTTTGCTATGCCGCTCCAGATTATGAAAAAGTATAATTATATGCAATTAAAAAATGAACAGTATTTCTTACCCAAATGAAGCTTTAGAAGTCATTATGAATCCATTAGTTCAGCAGACCTTACAAATGGCCTTCACTACTCTGGACTTCATTTAAATTTGCAACAGAGAGAAATAACTTTTCTCCACTGCTGTGGCATGTGTGCGTGTGTGCATGCCTGCACATGTGTGGGTTCGGCCTCCCCTGCCACACCAGAGAGTGGCCAGTCCATTTTACATCCTAAGACCATGTTCTTAGTATTGAAGGTGCCATATTCCTCTGGTCACATGACTTGTAGTGCTTGACTTCGGGAGCATGTCAGCTGTAAAGTTGAGGGGTAACCTCGGAATTCTTCTAAGTTATGCTTGTCCCTGTCTCTTTGCACATATAAGCAGTAGGTTAGTCAGCTAGTGACAATAGTATCAGCTGAGGCCATAACTGTCCTGAAGCTATGTGGGTTGGACACTGGTACCCTCCCTTCTCCTCCAGCTACATGGGCCTGAGTTGCTCCAGTGGATTTACTCATGGCAGGGTCACTGTAGGATCAGTTTTTTTTTTTTTTTACTTTTTTTTTAAAATATATTTTTATTGTTATTTATGTCTTTTGCATTTTGTATTCCCCTTGGGTAACCCACCACCAATTCACCCGTGATCCATCTCTGTGGTCCCTTGTGTCCTTTTCTACTCCATTTTGTGCCCTTATCCTCCACCTTCCCCCACCCCCCCAAGTGTCTCTCTCCTATTTGGTTTCCTTATAGTCCTGTTTTTGCTGTTATTAGTTGCCTCACTTATCCAGATAATCACCTCGCATGATGGAAGCTTCATCTGTTGACTACCAGGGACAACACACCATTCATGCTTTTATTTCAATTCCGTCTTCATGTTTGACAAGGAGTTCTAATTATTGAAACGGTATCTGCATTTAAGTAACAGCTCTTACCTACAGGTCTATTTTCTCTTGTTCCTCAATGTCAGCATCACCCTTGGTGTGATTTTTGGCAATTGCTCAGGAGTTAAGGTAAATAAAAAACACAAAACCAAAAGCCATACACCATTTTTTTTTCATTTAACTAGCCATCACTGTCACTTGATCTGTACAGCAGCCACTGTGTTTTTTCCATGACATTCAAGCCTTTGATAGTGACCCCAATTCTGGCCAATAACCAGAATTACTTGGGAAACCATTCAAAAATGTACAGATGAATCATAACCTAGATTTACTGAATCAGAGGTTCCAGGAGTAGGGTGTAAGAAGCTGCCTTTAAATTACTCTCCAGGTAATTCCTAGGCAGCCAGCCTAGCAGGTGTATGAACTGGCATTTACATCATTTGAGCCCTGAACACATTCAGGTGCCTAAGAGAAAAGCCCCTGGTCATTTTCCTACTCTATTCTCTCCAGTCTTTTTTTAATCTTCACAGTAAAGCCTGAGTGAATCTGGATGGAGTCCAAGACCAGAATCGGATACTACAAGTCTTACCTCCATCCCTGAGTGGGCTGAGTAGAGGTGGCTGTGCCATGTTAGGTGATCACCCCTGAGGAAAATGGGGGCTTCTTAGGTATCTATCTCAGTGCAATGAGAACGGCTCAATGGATACAACTTTCCCTTGTTTATTTTACAATTTTTAGATGTTCTAGTTCCAAAATACACTTAATTCACCACAAGCCAACAAGTTACTTACAATTTAAAATGCTCTGGGCCTCCCTGGTGGCGCAGCAGTTAAGCGCTGCCCTGTGGTGCTGTCGGCAGCAGTGACGTGAGTTCAACGCCCGGCTGGGGAGATTCCCACATGGCGCGGCAGACCTCTCCTGCCTTGCCCGCTGCTACCCTCAGCAGTGTATTTCCATCGATCTGCCTGTTCTGCTCCCCACTCTGTCTCTGGTGAACCCTCTCGCCACTCTCCCACACCCCCCGCCTCTGGCCTGTACCCCAGCTAGTACGCATAAATAAATAAATCTTTTTTAAAAACCCCAATTTAAAATACTCTAATACTCCGTACTGAAAGACACAGATAATAGGTGCGCCAAAGGGAAAAGAACAAAGGGCTAAAATTCAATGAAATTATCTGTAATACCAGCTTTACCACTTCCAGTGGTTTAACCTTGCAGAAATCACTTCATTTTTTTTAACCAGAGTAATAAGAAAGATTGGGCAAGAAGTCTAAATTTCTACTTGTTCAAGTGTTCTGTAACACAACATACTTCAAGGGAGTTGAGTACATGTTCTTCCATGATGAATACTACTTCATTCTATGACCATTAGATCAATCTCTGATTAATCTCTTTGAGCCTTAGTTAGCTAATTCAGTTCACACGTTTCTATAACCCGAGGGTCATGCCAGACTCACGGAGAACAAACACTGAATGCATGTGTTCTCATCATCATGATCTTATCATCACATCATCATATCATTGTATCAATAGCATAACCAATCTCAGTGTTCTGAAGGATTCAATTCACATTGGCTGCCGTGTCACCAGGTCAAGGTAACAAAGTGACCTCAAGGACCTGGAAACAAGGGAGCAGGGAATAACCCTAGCCTGGATTCAGGGAACAGGGGCTGACCCATTGTGTGAAAATCCAGGTCCCACTCCCTCTCCTACTCTCAAAGCTGCAGAAGATCACTCAAGTGCCACACAGTAGTAGCCAGAAGGTGAATCCAGTGACCTGCATTCATCCTGGGAATGGGGTGGCATTTGCTGGAGGACATTTTGCATATTATTTTAATGAATGAAGTCCTTCAGTAGAAAGAAACCTCAGAGATCTCTCCTGGCTCTCTTTGTGTGGCCACTCTAAGAGCAGGGACTGTCCCTGGGGACTCTCTTTGGTCTCAGGGCTTCCAGAGAGGCAGACACTTCCTTTAGGCTTGCTGCTCTCCAGGCAACCTCATCTTCCTTCTCTGAGCATCTCAAAGCCAAGTTGTTTGTAAATTCCCCCCACCAAATGGCTCCTTACTGGGGCTCGGCTCATTAACATGCAGGCAGTGAAGTACAGCAGGAGCTCCGATTTATCATATTAAGGAGGCTATATTGCTGTGGAGAGGAACATTAAAAGATTTTATTCGAAGATATTCCCTCTAACCTCCCCACCCACTGCAGACAAAGTCTCTTGGGACAAGCGTCTGCTCTATGATCTCATTTGCAGATTTCTGATAAATTTCCCACCAGTGCCATAGGTCCTGGTGTTGCTGCACTGGGCCTTTCCCTCGGGGGGTCTCAGGACTGACTTTTGAGATGCTTTTGGGCCTTGAGCAGCCCCCATGGTAAAACATTCATCTTCATCCTTTTTCTTCTTAATCGGCTCACTTACAGCAAAAGCACTGTCCCAGGGAGGGATGGGGGAAGCGGGCGAGATTCCGTCTCTCTCACTGAATGCCTCACTCCTGGAACTAATCACAGCGTTTCTCTGCCCTTCTCAGTACAATCTGATATCATTATCACCAACAGCATCAAAAGAAGTTCCCTTTACAGACTGCATTGTACAAATACAATTGCCTAGAGATGGCCAACATTGCCTATTAGGAGCGTACAAACACATTTACACAACGAAATGGAGCATGGGTGAAGGACGAGCCCAGGACAAAATTAAATCAGCAGATCAAAAGATAAATGAGCAGTAACACATTAAAAGCAACTACGTCTCTGAGCATAAGTGCCATGAGGGTGGAAGGTGGGGAAAGGGCATGACTGCAGGGTCGGGAGGCCAGAGTGACCGATGTGAGGGGTCAAGGGCAGGCATTTGCTCTAAAGGAAGCATTAAAGAGCTATCTCCATAAGTGAAAGGAAGGCCATCAGTGGACCCCTATGTCCTATCGGTTTCATTAACATCCTGTTGGAATGAGGAAAAACAAAGTGGGGAAATGGTCAGTTTCAACGTTTGGGTGGGGAGGAGGAGGCTATCATTATAGAATTCTGTTTGGTGGGACTTCTTCACTACACAGTAAGTGCCAAGTCAGGGCACTCTGCCCAGGGCTCACTATAAAGATGCAGGTACCAGGTTGGCAGGAGCAGGGTGAGTTAAGGAAACCAAATTCTCTTGGAGGAGATGGGGCTCTGGCACTGAAAACTTCCAGAAGAGAAGGGGCATCACCTGAGCTGACTGAGCCAAGATAGCACATGCCTGTGGCCCAACTCTGAGCCTCGAGCCTGAAAGTGAAAGTGAGGCCCAGATCTCCACGCCCCCCCAATACCTGCCTGCCTGGAGAGACTAACACTGGCCTCCAGTGGCTTTGCTCTTGCTCTGGGGCTGAAGCTGAGTCGAGAGAATTCAATTCCCTCCTCCATTGCTCCCGGGGCTGCTAATTCATAGTTGCATTAGCTTTCATTTGGATAACAGCATGGGGGATTGTCAGATATTGGCTCCGACCAAATTTAATCTACAGGCAGTGCTCTGCCCTCTTTCTACTTGCCTTTTATTCAAGCCCCTAATGAAGAGATTTATCTGATTGGTTTACCAGAGTCCTATCTGGAATGAGCAGCTCAGCCCTCCACGCTGCCACCTCTCTGCTGTCCACTCCAATCAAGGACAGCAGCCTTCGCAACTCTCTCGGTTCTGAAACAAATTAAATCTCACTGACAGAGTCTATCTGCCTCGAGTTCTCCATTATGCTTCACTTTGGGTTTGCTTTCGCAATGACAAAACTGCTTTGACACATTCGCAGATTTAGGGCCGTGCTTTCTGCAGCCCCCAACCTACGCCCCTGCTGTCCGGTGTGATTTTTGTAATGACAAAACCATCTCGATCTGTCTTAGGTGTTCTGGTGTACATGGCTTTTCAGCTACACATCAGCAACTTTCAGCCACAAGTGTGATCTGACAATCAGCCCCGGGGCTGGAGGACACACTTCACAGAGGGAACTCAGGGTGATTTCTGTGCCTTCTTTCTTCATCCTCCTTCCAGCCAGCACATCATCACTGGAAAGAAGTCCTTCTTCACCCCACATCTCCCAGCTCCCATTTCCTACTAACCCCCCAGAAGTACTCGGCCTGGAGCCCTTCAGTTTCATTTTAATCTGTACTTGCAATTGAGCCAATCTTTTTTGATATGTTCCCCCCAGGCTGTGGAGAAGCAGATCTCAGGTTTCCCCTGCACCTGGTGCCACAGGTGAAGCTGCTAACTTACCACTACCCTAATAGCCTCATTAGACTCACAACAGATGTTCCCCTCCTCCAAGAGGCTCCCATACTAAGGCCTTCCCACCTCCTTAGGACAGCTGGAGCAGAGAGGAAAGGAAGCCCAGGTAGTGCACTGTCATGATGGTGCCAACAATAAGCAAGTTGATAATTATAAATCCTGCACTTTGAAGCTTCTGTTAATACTTTCAGAGCTACTTTATTGGAATTAAATAATTGCAACAGCATTGGTTATATTAATCACTTGAGCTCCATTAAGGTTTCTTTTAGCTTTACAATTCTATTCATTCGTGGGTTCATTTATTCATTCATCGAACACATATTGAGTACTTGTCATGTGTCAGGCCTTTTGCTAAGAGTTCGCTATATTGAAATCCCAGTGCAACAGGCTGCAGTAAACCAGAATAAAAGGAGAAATGATACCAGTGCTTCCTGGATGCAGGCCCTCACACACCCTTCTTATTCCTTGCTTTAGTGTTCCCCTGACTCATCTTGTCTTCTCTTCCTGGGTTCCTGTTTCTATGCAGATTCCCTTTGATCAACCCAACATTTAAGTCAGAAAAAGTCCAGTTGTGCTGTCCAAGGAGAATTGCTACTGCCCTACCCAAATGGCACTGACCTATTTCAACTTCCTCCTGGCCCTCTTCATGGCTCCTTCACCTCCGGTGACTGCTGCTAGATTAGCACCTCTCCAAATGTCAGATCATGAATGGAGGGGTTTTAGAATTTCAGATAGAGGCAGAATTCTGAACTGAACACTACCTCCTAGATCTGGGGCTCGGCCCCCGTTAAATGCCCTTTTAATCCTGTGTTTGGGAGCCAGAACTCTAGTCGCAGTTCTTCCTCTGAAGTGACAGTAAAACCCAAAAACTACAAAATGAAAAGTCACACTGGAGGCAGTGGTCCCTGGCCACAGGCCAGTCACCTGGTGTCCTGGAAGGGAATATTTGGAGAATATGATGGGCCATCACTGGAGTTGCCAGAACTGGGCTGTAATTCTAATTTGGGCTTCATGTCCAAAGACACCGAGTACACATACTTAACCTCTCTGAGCCTCAGCTTCCTCATTTATAAAATGCTATTTTGCTTTATTTATACATAATCAGAAAAGTATTCATAAATTATGCTCATAAAATCTACAGGCTTAGACTAGATGTTTAGTGACTTTCCACTCAAAAATTCTATAAATGAGTTGATTCACTTATTTAACATATCTTAAGAACATATTGTATGTCACTCACTATGCTAAGTCCTCATAATATTTACCCCAATATTCATAACAGAAAGTGAATTACTTAGAAAATAAATTAAATGACTACAGAAAGTAAAATGTTAGTATATATTAGTAATAGACATGATAATGATCATTAATATTAGTATTAATTTTATAGTTATTATGTACCAGGCAGTACATTAAATGTTCTACACAGGTTTTTGTAATTTATCTGCATCAAATCAGCAGAGCGGGTAGATGTCATCATGTACACATTATTCTCCCATGCTTACTGTGGCAGGCCTTGTCTGGGGTACTTGATAGGACCACACAGATATTGCATGACCAGGAGTAGAGGGGTTAAATTCACTTCCCAGTCACATAGCTAGCAAGAGATAGAAAGCGCTAGACATCTAGTTTGCTGGGCTCTAAAGTCCAAGCTCCTACCTACTAACTATCTTAGTTACCTCAGCTTATGATCGTCATAAAGTTCCCACCCCCCAACCAGTGTTTTCTGAGTCAATAGCTTAGTCACTCCTCTTGTCCTTTTCCCACTCAGCTTCTTCCACTTGTGAGCTTACCCTCCCCACTGAGCTCTTCTACCTATGAAATAGCCTCTTTGTATGCTCCCTGCTTCACTACTTCTCATTTTCAATTGCCATCTGAACACTGCTATTTTCTTCTTGTCTTCCACTCTTTACTCTCTCCTTCACTTCTCCTTTATCACTGCAAAATATCTGTGAATCGGCTAAACTGAAGGACTCCACCATGGTCATATTCGAGAGGCACAAATTGTGAACACCTTTGAAAACACAAGCTGTACATTACAGAATCCAGAGCAGAAGTAGAGATGGGGAATTCCAGAACAACTTCCCATGAAGCCAGCAGTGTGGGTGTCTTGGCAGGTTTTGAAACTGGATGGCTCCTTCCTAACTTGAAGCCACATTTGATTTGACAGGGTAATGAAAAGAAGAGCATGAATAGTAACTGAGTTGGCTTTTCCATGCACGCTGTACAGAAAACACTGTTCTCAGAGAAAGAGCTCCGGGTTGTGTCGTCCCAAACCATGTGGGGGATGACATGGCAGACACTGGAGACGTGGGTCTCTAGAGACTGGGATGGGACCAAAAAATGCATTTCATGGCTATTCATGTCACGAAAAGAAACTTGGGCGTGTTAATTTCATAAAAACGACATCATTTTAGGAAGTTCTCCAAAATAATGACTTGCTCTTTCAGACCATTCTGACTTCAGGGTGGCCTTTGATCCCGGTTTAGATGGATGATGCTTGGAAGCTGTGTGACTGTTTAAGCTGTCAGGGGGTACAATGCCAGAAGGGGAAGTGAACTGGGCCTCACACACCATGAAGCTGTGGGATGCTGTTTGATAAAACAAGGCATCGGGTCCCTCAAGAGTTAACTCAGCTATCCCAATTGCTGCTCAGCTACCCCAAATTCCAGCACAGCTCATTATTTCATAAGAGGTGTTAAATATGAATTGTTCATTAAAACACATATTATTGGATGTTTAACTACCGTGTAATTGATTTTCTATCCATTGCCTAGTGGTTAACCCTCAATAAATGTTTTTTTTTGTAATCAACCTAAAGTACAATACCTACCACGCTTGATATCTTTCTCCTTTGATTTAATAAGAAACCAAGTCTATATTATTGAAATTGTACTTAATCATAAAAAAATGGTCAAGTTTCAAGAACAGCATGAGAGAAACTCTGGGGCAGAAACCTGCCTCTCTCCGTAGAAGTATCTCTGTGCAACTGAGAGCTGAGGGGTCCTAGATCCTATTCTAACCATTGTGATATTAGCTGAGGTCCAGTGCAGGCAAATGCTATGCTCAGAATTGGAAAGACAGTGGAGCAGAATGAAAGCCAGCATGCAGAAACCCTGGTTCACAGCGCAGCATGGACCCTGGACTGATACTCCCTAGGATTGAGATCAGAAAATAGAAGGGAGTTCAGGCTTCCCAAAGGGCATCAAAACAAGTAAGCAATAAAAGGCATTTAAAAGACCCATGAGATTTTGTTTTCATTCATCAGAGCTTTGTCCAGTGCTGTTTCCCCCTTTCTTCAAAGCCCTCCTAAAAATTCCACTGTGCCAGTGTTGCTGCTTTGACTGGATGGTTGTCAAAGGTGACCCCTCCCATGTGTAAGCAAAGTGGAAAAATGTTTTCTCATTCAACTCCAAGGATGCAGACAACAGGAGGGAGGGGCAGCAACTGAGAAGCTGGTGTAGGGGCTGTTAGGGAGGAAACACCACCAGCTGATCCTCAAAAACTCTGAAGTGTTCACAGAATCCTCCAAGCCTCCAAACACATTCACAGGTACACACATAACATACAACATGTGGGGCTGGGTGGACAATAAATGAAGCAATACTGCTAAATTGCTCAGAAAAAGGTGCAGAACAAGTGTTAAAATGATAGCTGTTACTGGTTTTCTATATTAATATTTACTATTCAAATAGTATGGCTTTTAACTCACTTTATCTCCTAACTCCCTGACATTGAAAGAAATATTATATATTTATTGATTCATTCATTCATTCATTTGTTTATCTAGATCAATTCCTAATCAGGATTTTGCTGGGTCTGTAGGTATGATTTTTGGTGAGCTTTTAAGACACATCACTCAGTCTCTTTCTCTAGAAACTGTGTATGAGCTTTCTGAACCCCATGGATTAGAAATCCTTGTGAGGTGGTGGTCTTCTCTGAGAAGAGGCTAGCAAGCAATAGAAGGACCCTCACTCAGAACTGCTGCCAAAGGAGCTTATGTGATCTGTAGATTTGCAGGTGCTTTCCAGTTCTTATGTTTTACGATTATGATTCTTCTGGAAAACTGAAATGGTGATCCACATGGAGTGACATAAAGGTGTATTTCAGACTCAAATTGTAACAGGCTGCTTAACTTTCTCCTTGGATGCTCTCACCCTTGGCGGTCAAAGCTGAACATTTCTCCATTCAGCCTGTGACAAAAGAGAGCGACAGTCCAAGCAGCATGCTGTTGTTAGACAAATCGGAATCCTCTTCTCAAAGGGCATTCTCTTCTGCATAGTGAGTAGGAAGCCTGCAGTATTTAGGACACATTCCTAAAATAAAATTCAGTGGCCACCAAATGACTCAGCGTAGGAGCCTTCATTCTCCAGAGAGAAGAGTTGCTAAGAATGGCAGGAACCACCCACAGATGGTCTGGGTACCAGTTGCATCAACAGATGCATACACAACACAGCCCTTCTCTCTGAAGCATGCAGCCAAGCTCACATCGAGTTCTCTACTGTGTACATTAAAACCAAAATAAATAATCCAAGAAAATCTGCACATGTCTGTGTTTTTGAGGTCCAAGACAAATCAGGCAATCGGCCCAAGAGAAATTGAAGACATTTGGCCACTACTTCTACTTCTTTTTGTTTTATTATTGTTATAAACCTAAGCATTAGATCACTTTCCAGCTTTAAAATATATAAGGATACCTGATGTCTCTAATACCAAAGCTAGTCTTTACTGGCTGGTGACTAAGATCCTTCAGAATCTGACCCTATTTCCTTAATTCCATGTCTCATGAAATGCTCCAGCTCAAGCAGGCTAGTCTCCTCACCATGGCTACCTTTCTCCTTATTTATACTCTCAGGGTGCTACTCATGCTTGAGACACTACAAAAGACACTAACACTTTCCTCTGTCATGTAGGAACCTATTTCCTTCTCTGAGGTTCAGCTGGCGACACCTTTGCCAGCTGGTGCTGACCTGGGCTGACCTATCTCTTCTCTCATCTCACACCACACAAATGGTGGGGGGCAGGGGAGGGAGAGGGGGGTAAAGACTACCAATTGCACATATATTGTAGGAATTCTGGGAGGCTAGGACTGGTTACCAGGAGTACCATTTTCATAGAGCATCTCAACTCCTTGGTAGAAATGTGATGAAGCATACCTGGACTGAAAGTTCTCACGGGAAACAA
Organism: Scalopus aquaticus; assembly: GCA_004024925.1. Classification (NCBI taxonomy): domain Eukaryota; kingdom Metazoa; phylum Chordata; class Mammalia; order Eulipotyphla; family Talpidae; genus Scalopus; species Scalopus aquaticus. The sequence continues at coordinate 11,273 of PVIJ01010444.1, forward strand.
AGATTGACCCTCCCAAATAAAGGAGAGTATTTATGACCATTCCAGCTTAGAGAGTGGATTCCTGCTCCAAATAAGGCAGAGAACTTAGAGATAGGAGAATGTTCAAAAAGATATGTCCTGTTCAGAAAACACAGTTTCTGATGGCAGAGAAAAGTGTCCCCAAGTACACAATACAGTGTGCTATCATTCAAATCATCTTTGGAAAAGCCCTAGAATCATGTTCCCAGAAAGCTGGGGACTGGGTAGGTGTGGACAAGCATGTTTAGCATACAGTCCCTCTCCTGAAACACCCAGTTCAGAAATGGGGCAGTTTCTTCGGTATGGGCTTGTTCTGGAAGACTTCAGGCATTTGACTACGATTCAGTTGAGCACCAAAGGAAGGGTAAATTTTGAACAAATAGAAATATAGAAAGTGCCTCACTTGGAGAAAAATGGTGTCTTCTCTCGAGCAGCTCATTTTTGAGCTGAAGTATACTCACTCTTAGCTTTAGTAATAGCATGATAATGAACTTAGGCCCCCAGAACCCCCATATAGATTCTGAAACCTTGCCAAAAGAAGAATTGAAAGGATCCTGGTAACTAATAGTGTTGAGGGCATATTTTGAGCCTGGTTCACAGGGAGATAAGACCTCTGGCTGGGTATATAATGTCCATGAGCCCAAGGTTCTTCATCTGTGAAAACAGGCCTAAGATCTTCCATCTAACAAATAGTAGCTATTTTACAGAATAATCTAGTATTCATTTGGGAATGTGTTGCTAGAGTTAAAAGAGAGGTGTGAGCATAAGCTGCAAGTTTGAAAGTAGTGCACATGGGAAGGAAGTGACAGTATGGTGCCATGAGACTAGCTGAGATCCATAGGGAAAGAGATGGATAACACAACTACTGAGATAGGTAGATACATGGATGGCTGGATGGCTGGATGGATGGATGGATGGATGTACAGGTGGATGGGTGGGTGGGTGGATGGAAGGGTGAGTGGGTGGGTGGATGGATGGATGGATGAGTGGTTGGGGGCTACATGGTTGGGTGGGTGGATGGGTGGGTGAGTGGATGATGGATGAATGACTAGATAAGAAGAAAGACTGAGTCACTCATTTGTTGACTAGTCTTTAAGGTTAGGAAGAAAATAAATGAGCAATTAGTGAGAAATTAAAATAGCCAAATAAGTGAAGGAACTTAGAAGCCAATAATATCAGGAAATTTGATCAGCAGAGTGTTAGAGCATGCAGGCTGAGGAAAAAACAATGAATTTAGTGCGTGAAAAGATGTTGGAGAAGAGTTAACAATATTAACTTCATTGGGAAGAGTTTCACTAGTGTGGGAGGTGACAAAGATCAGTGAGTGGATGGCAGGTCCCAAGTCAGCATGTCTATGGAGGTACCTGGGCAGATGTATTACTTACAGTCTCTTCGTGTGATTTTGGTGATAGACAGACTTAAGAATCACTGCAGAGTGAGTCTAAAGTAATTTGGTAATAAAAGGTTGAGAAAAGATAGATGATAGAGGAACAATGAGGGTTAAAAAATAAAGTTTCATTGAATTGTTCAAGTTCTAAATTTGTTGACAGTTCAAAAGCCCACAGAAAAGAAAGATCAAAGAGGCAAATGTGGGTAAGGTGATCAAGGATGGCAGAATTGGTGTTATTAATTTTCTATTGCACCAAATTCATTACTGCAAAGAACGCCAGTTTATTGTCTTACATTTTTGGAGGTCAGAAGTAGAAAATGGGTGGGTTAGGGCTGTGTCCCTTCTGGAAGTTCAAAGGGAGAATCGATTTCCTTGCCTTCTCCAATTTCAGAAGTTGCCTGCATTCCTTCATTCATGTTCGCACATAACTCCAAACTCTGCTTCTGTTATCACATCCCATTTTCTGACTTTGTCCTGCTTGCCTTTCTCATATGACTCCTATGACTACACTGGTTGGGCCCTCCCACAAAATCCAAGATAATCTTCCCATTTTAAGATCCTTAACCTAATCTCCTCTGCAAAGTCGCTTTTCACAGGTCAGGTAATATATTCACCAGTTCTGGGTTGGATGCTGACATCTTTGGGGGCCACGATGTGTCCACCCCATGAGGTAAACACAGGTGCTGCACATCACCTTGAAAGAGAGGAGTCACATACACCATTTACTTTAAGACAAAACAGAAGAGACACAAAGGCATGCCAACCTAGAGACTAAAACTTAAAGAGAAAAGGCAGTGCATCGAGGGAAATGCTTCAGACATTTGATAATAGACTCATATTTTTGGATTTTCTCTAATTAGAACATAAACTTCAGAGGGGGCAGAAACCATGTCTTACATTTTCCAGTTTATTGCCCATAGCATCTGGCTCACTGTAGGACATACAGTAGAAGCTCAACAATGCCTTCCTGACTGATGTGTGTTTGGGGGCTTTAGGAAGAAGTTATTGAGTATCCGCTACTGATAGATGGGTGCTTTCTCCTTAGGAATGACTCAGACAGTAGTAGATGACAGAACAGTAGGATTTTAGTGTGATTTGAGACCAAGGTCACAATGAGAACAATGCCTGCCTTTTCACCATCATGGAAAGACTGACTGCACTTGATATGTTAAGAGAATGTGCCAATCAGCCGACCAATTATGTTGTCATATGAGAACTGGGTCAAAAACAACCAGAAGGAAAACCAAGCCTCTGAGCGATGCAAGGAAAAGCAGGAGCCACAAATTGATTGATTAAATCAAGAGGGGCAGAGGAATTGGCCAAATGTTCCCAAGACACCCTTTCCTTTTGATCAAAGTCCATAGCATGAACTAAACTGGAGGAAAGAAGCAGCTGCCCAAAGAAAAAGGGAAAGAAAAACTGAAATAATGTGAACAAAAGCAAAAATGTGATTACTTAAAAAAAAGCCAATCATGACCCACACTAGCTAGGATATTATATGTACTAGCTAGGATAAACAGATGCATTTATCCTATATATTTGTTCTGTAAAAGCTGAAAAAACATAGGAGCCAGAAGAATAATGAGAGTTTAAAAACAAATGAAGTTTTGTTTATGACTGAACCATGTTCATAGTCCAAAGAGAAGAGCTGGTAGAAAAATCAGAGATACAAATATGAGTAATGCATATAGATACACAGACATACACACATTTGAGAGAGATCCACCTATCCCCTAAATACGATGATGAAACAAAATGACTGCTGACAAAAAATAATCAAATTGATTGCTAAATTTTTACAGAAGAGTAACTCTTACACATTTAAATCACAGTCTAGCAGAAAAGAGTTTTCATGATTTCTGCCTCTCAGAGGTCTCTCAAACAGCTTTCCTGATATACTGTTTTTATATAAATTCTGCAGTGACTTTTCCCTGGTGTTATTAGTTGTTTGGGTTTTTCTCTGCCTGTCACAGGTTTATTTATGTTATCCTGATTTAGATCTTTTCTTTGCTAAGACTGGGTTTCACAGCACAGTCTGCTGAGTGGCATGCAGACAAGGAACAGATCTGCTAGATTTGTGTGTGTGTATGTGTGTGCATGCATATGTGCGTGTGTGTGTGTGTGTGTGTGTGCATGTTCATGTAGAGCCCAAATTCTCACCAGGGGCTGTGACCATCTATCATAGCTTGAGTCATTCCTGGGGTTCCCAAATGAGGGGAATCAAGATCTTGAGGTCATCGCTATAGAAGATGTGGCATCAGTAAGAACTGGAGTGGAAGTTGGAGAGTTCATATCAGATCTCTCCAAAAAAACAAAAAAGGCTGCTTCAGATTTGATATTTTATTTTATAGTTATGTTAGTATTGAGTCCTGACATATATTCTGCTATTATAGCTGATTGACTATTGATCAATTTAATGGAGAATTTATTGATTTACTGAATATTCACTGCTGATAGGATAAAGATTTACAAGTCACAAATTGTCTGGGGGTTCACAAAGGTTCAACCTGTCCAGCTTTTCTTGTGTTCTCCTATCTATCTCCCACTCCCACCCCACACCCCCTCCAGCCCTTCACACAGGTCATCCAGAGCAGATAGCTGTCTATGGGGGCGCAGAAACTCAGCTTCTCAACTCAGCTCAAACCTCACAAGATAGCTTGATTTACACATTATATTTTAACCTAGATAGGGCCTTAAGGTCATCTAGTAGGATGTTATGGGTAGTTCATTTCAACAGCTGTATGTGAGTGCCATTCAGGGTAGGCTTCATTCTACAGACATTCCTGACTCACCCTTGAACACCTCCCTCAGAAAGTTCTTTCCCACATGAGGCAGAAATGTCTCCCTGGGTGTGATCACTGCCATAGAGTTCAATTCTCATGTAATGGACAAAAATGTTAATTGAGATTTTATGTAGGAAACAGCCCTGTCTTTTGCTTCCCCCCTCACCGGCACACCTGACCATGGTTGAAATACATTTGATCTTAGCCAAAAGGCCAAGAAGCAATACAAATGATATAAATACATGTGGCTGCACTCAGCCAAAGCTCAGAGGTAGTGGTAGCAGGGAAAATTGATCCACTCACTATACTGGCCTTGTCCTGATTACATCAGACACCCAGAGAGCCAGGTCTGTCTAAAGGGGTACTGCTATAGGCACGTGGTATTTCACTGGTCTTCCTGTTGCAGTTGGTTTGAAACATGAATTAGGGGAAGGGGCCAGCAGGGTAAAGAGGTAATGGGGGAGATGGAAAAGTAAAAGCAAGTCGCCTTAACCCCTAAAGATAGTATTTCTGTAGCAAATAGCAATCACTTTGAAAGCAATTGACAGAAAGCTGGCTTAATCCTTGTTCTGGAGATACTTACAGTTGCTCGCAGTTTTTAATTAATACACTGGGCTCCCTAACAAAGGGGAGGAGGTTGGAAAGCATTAACAGATTTACTTATCCAAGCTGAGGAAAGTGCTTTGGAGCAAACGCCCTGGTTACCTGTGGGCCATGGGCCTAGTTCTATCTTTGCCCTCTCTTCCTCACATGTCAAGACAGTGGGGTGGTCCTAAGTGGATCCCAGAAGGAAGACAGCTTGACTTGCAGATGGATAGGCCAGGAGACTTCCTTATCTACTCTTCCCCAATCCATTCTGTCTTTACATTAGGCATTCATTCATTCATTCATTCATTCATTCACTCATTCATTCCATGAGTATTTTTTGAGTAGCAGGCATGGTGTCTACACTGAGGAACTGTACTTATACATAAGGTTAGAACTAGGTGCCGAGGCTTTAACAGGAGCATACTCACAAAGCTTAGGTCTAGTGAGAAAGCTATATGCAGGGTTTATATTCCAGATGTTCCAACTGGGTTTTTAGCCAGTGTCCACTTGGATTGGCTGGTTGTTCCATCGATACACCAGTTCTTAGAGAGTTTGAATGTCACCTGGAAACTTGAGTCAAATAATTACACATATAAAGGTAGAATGAAAAAGTTCTATGAAAAGGAGAACATGGACCATGGGCCACTATGCCACTAGGCACACATGCCAAATCTCCCGCTGTGATCTCAGATGGCCTCTGTGGCTGAGTGCCATGTGTGCCCACCTAGCTCTAGTCCTGCGTCTCACTGCACCAGCCTTCCAAGCTGTGGCCGGTCTCCTGTTTCAGTTGCACATCTGTCTCATTTGTTGATTGACTGATTGATTCATTCATTCATTCACCCATTCATTCACTCACTCAACCAGAGAAGACAGCCTAGGGGCTGGCACTGCACTAGGAACTCGACGCTGCCCGGACCCTTCCGGACACCAGGCGTAGCTCTCTCCCTCACCCTCCCATGGCAGGACCTTTCTCTCTTGGTTAGCGAATCTGATGTCAGAGTCATTCCATCTGACAAAGTCTCTCCTCATCTGAAACTCCCTGTCTCCTCATATCTTCATCAGTCCATTTCCACATGTCTAAGCATTTTAATGGCATATGGTTCCAGAGGGGATCTCCAAATGAGAGAAAATTAGCAACTGTGCTTATTGGGCTAAAGAAAATGACTGGAGGGGAAGTTTTCTTTAAAAATATCCACAAGAAGTAGCAGCCCAAGGAGATGTGACTGCAATAAAAATGATGATTTTCGTTAGGGGTGGTAGAGGGTGTGGATTATCAACTACATTTGCTTTCCCCGGGAATGCGTCACAGTCATTAATTTGTTTAATTTATTTTTTGCCTCTTCCCTAGTGAAGCAGCCCAATTCACTGTCGGCCTACCCATCAGAACAAATTACACTTTGGAAATATGCGAGCGCTTCAATTTTCCATTAAATATAATAAGAAATCACAAGGCATTGTTCTGGCCTAATGACTTCTCACCAAGGATCTACAAGCACTTTTTACAATTGCTGCCAGGCAATTGTAGTTGTCATCCTTGGTGACACAGATGCAGGAAAACAGGCGATGACCACCAGACCTTGTGTTAATTTGTCCTCGCGTGCCTGTCTTCTGGGTGTTCTTAATCCACTTCACTTTGTGCACGATCTGATTCTGCAACACGATTTCGAAGTTTTCATTTCAGGGACCACAATTTCTGCTGCTTTGGGGTCTCCCCTCTGTGTCTCAGTGAATCCGATACAGCCAAGCCAATGGCCACTGGAGACTGATGAACTCACAAACCTAATTCACAGAAGCGTCCCATGAGGCTAGACCTAGCCAGTGATTCATGAAACTGGCCTTCTACTTTCCTGCCGGCGACTTACCACAAGTCTCAAATGTCCATCTTTCTTCTTCCTTTGACTCTGGCTTCTCACTTAGAATCAATCATTGCTTAGATAGTGAAAAGCACAACTTTTCAGCTCACGACTGAAAAGCTCAGTCTGTCCTAGGAATACTGCTAATTGATGATTACATTTCATTTTCAGGATGTTATCTTACTTGAGCAGATTGGAAATTGAAATGTCCAGGGGGTTATGCATATGGTATATATGCCTCTTTCAAGTCAGAGATTAATTGTTAAGTATTAATATTTAATTTTGTATTGCAAAAGCTTGTCAAAGATTGCCAGGGGAAAGTGAGAACTCAGACCCACCTCACCTGATGTTCAGCGTTCCTGTGAGTAGAGCCTCTAGCATTGCTAGCTTTGCAACTTCTGAGTCTGAGAAAGAACTAGACTAAAGAAAGGAGGTGGGGGACCGAAGCAGTCCAGAGACTCGGCTTGGATGGGAGGAGTTTCTAAGAAGCAGGAGGCATATTGGCCCTGATGCAGGTCACAGGTGTCTGCTGAGCCAGTGTTGACTTCTACTTGGACAGGAGAGAGATCTGAAGTCAAATCTCGACCTCCTCCTACATAGGATCTTAGTGGTAACCTGCCAGACCTGGCTGGCGGTTGAAGACTTGGGTTTGATGCCACCTTTCCTACCCACTAGCAAATCAGTCTCAGGGAAAGTTTATTTCCTCCTCTGTAAAGTGGGCAGAGTGCCATCTATCTCAAGGGCTGCCATGTCTCTCAGTAATAATATTGTTTGATTGACTAATTGAGTGTTATTTTGCAGTTTACAAAGCACAATGAAGAAGAATAAAGGTCCTCTGTTGTTTCTAAAGTCTTGCAGACTCTTATGGTCTCAAGGGGATTCAACTTTCAGGTTTTGGTGGACTATGCTGAAGGTTTGCTGGAAGAGTTAAAGAAGATAATGTATGCAGAGTACAGTGCCTGGCATTTAACAATGAGAACTTACCCCGTCTGGTATTTGCAGCTTAGAGTTTAAAAATGAAATGAAAGGACACCTGGAGGCATGAATAGGAAAGAACAACTGTGTGATACTAGAGACCCTTCAGCAGCACAAAGACTGCATGCTGGGAGTGGGTAGCTGGCCCCAGGGGTGCCCAGAACCTTAATGAAATTTAATGGATTTGTGTGCCAGGGAAAGGGCCTCCTTATGACAGTAGACAAGTGTCGACAAGAATTTCCATTTAAGCCACCTCCCATCCTTTGTCTCAGGGTGGCTTCTACCTACTGGTTACCCGTAGCGATGAGATATAACAGGGATCCACATGAGGCCCCTGAGACTGGAAGGCCTGAGACACAGACTCACTCAGCATTTTCACCAATCCCAGACCCACCCATTGGCATGTTTATTCACTTGCCCATGGATATACCTATCTCTTTTCAAGTTGATGGCATGGAATTATCTTCATCTATGAATTCTCCGGTGATACCTAGCACAGTGTCTTTCATTCAATTTTTTTTTTTCTCAATCACATTAAGCACATGCCTTTGGTCTTGGACTGAAACACTGACTCTCCCTGGATCCCATTCTGCTTGCCTCTGGACTGGAACATAGACCCTCGGTGCTCCTGGTTGTTCAGTTTACAGAGAGCAGATTGTGGGGGCTTCTCAGCCTCCATGATTACACGAGTCAGTTCCTTACAACAAATCCCTTCCTCTAAGGGTACACATACTATTGGCTGTTTCTCTGGAGAATCCTGACTTAAGACCCCTGAATAATGAGTTTGACTGGGACACTGTCTTAGCGATTTTTTCTCTTCACTCTGCATGCTGTATGTGTCTCCTACCCCAAACCTTTCTCTTTAATCCAATTCCTCCTGAGCTTCAAGCTCTAACCTCAAATATTCAACTGTCTCTGGATATCTCTCCTAAGATATCTCAAGGTTTCCCAATTCAGCCTGTCCAAAGGAGGTGACAGCACTGTCTTACCTCCCTTCCACGGGTCCTTACTTTGGAGAATTCCTCATCTTCTTCTCTGTTACCCAACTTTGGAACCAGTCACCCAACACACCCTAATCTGATTCTGCAAGTAGCGGACTTGATTTCTTGACACCCCCACCCCCCATATTGAAACCCTGCCCTCTTTGTCTGGGCCCTGCCCTAGGACATTCTTCACCATCTCTTCTAAGTGTGTATGGCACATGTTTGCTTTGGCCATATTTCTACACTAGATTCTGCCCTCCTTCTGGGCAGGAATGCTGATGGATCCATTTTCCTTATTTCTCAACTCCCAGCAATGTCCGTGGCAAATGTCAGATAATAAATGGCTGTTGTCTGAATGAATGCTTGAATGAACTAATGAATGCCTTCCACTGGAAGTTCATGGGGAAGAAGGCAGAACATCTGATAAGACCTTGACTTAGAAGATGAGAAACAGAAAAAGGTTAGAGCTTGAAGCTCAGAATTTATTCAGCATAAATAAATAAAAGGCAAATTCTCCTGAATAAATGAAGAAATGAGGAAAATAGAAGCAAGCAGTTATCCTAAGACCAGGGTAGCTAATAACCTAACTGCCCTCTGTGGACAAGGAGAAACTTGGTTAGAAGAGGTTTTGTTTGTTTTTGCTGGTCATTTTCAGAAATAGAACTCAGGACACTGAGACAAACCCAGTCTTTTCAAAGAGGCCCTGGGGTATGTTTAAAGTTCTCCCAACACACCCTGCCTGGGATCTTAAGGCTTTGATTCAAAGGACCAACACAGAGCAAAGCTCTGGAAGTTCAATTAATCAAATTCATCAAGATGGATTTGATTTGAATTGTGGTTCCAGGCAGCTGCTAACAGTCTGGAGATGAGACTGCTGAGCTGGCTTCCAGACGGAGACAGTGCGGCCTAGGACACCCAGCAAGCCACAGACTGCACAGACCCTGCTCGTGAATAAGGCCAAGACCCCTCCCCTTCACCCTCTCATCAATGAATTATCCTCAACTATTTGGAAATATCTTTTTTAAAAGGCAAAATATAGGTCTGTGAAGACTAAATTGGTGAGAAGTTTGACAAACTGATGAAGAGAGGAAGAGTTGTAGGAGAGAGATACTTCCCAACATTTAGTTTTCTAAAATAAGTGAATGCTAGCCTTCTCCCTTAGATTCCTTTGCCAACGGAAATACACACACACACACACACACACACACACACACACCAGTCTTGAAAGTTTGGAAGCATGGCTGCTTGCAAATGGGCCCATTAAAAGCAGATAAATCAATGAGAAATGCATAAAAAAGTCTCATTTATCATAAGACGTGTTGGACAGGGTTTTGAGTTTTACATACATTTATTCTAGAAATCTGTTTATCTGTGCAACATTTCAGAACAAAATACTTTGTGATGAACCATTCTCTCTACTTGAATCTATATGGAAAGCAATTAAATTCAAACCCCAAAGACAAAACGTGATGAACGCAGCAGCCATGCTATCGATCTGGCATTTCACAACTGCCCTTCTCCCTCTTGTATATCATTTCTCTATAGGCCCCCAAAGGCACACATCTCCTACTCTTAGGAAATGTGGTTCTTATGCTTCCCACCAAGGCAAATGCCCCAAAATCCCCAGATGCTGACAACAGGTCTGAAGGTGGTTAGAGGGCTGGTCCAGGGTCATTGACCTTCCTCAGCACTAAAGATTCCCACACACACCATCTACCCAGTCTGTACCTGTTCACTATGGGAGGCAGGGGGTATGTGCGCACGCGCGTGTGTGTGTGTGTGTGTGTGTGTTTATTTGAGGTGAGACCCAGGAAAACTGAAGAGGCCATTTATGCCCATACTGTAATGATAGTTTCCTCAGTGTCAGGGCTATGTCTCTTTTGCGTGTGTGTGTGTGTGTGTGTGTGTGTGTGTGTGTGTGTGTGTGACGTGTGTATGTGTAAGAACTGGGGTATAGACTAGAGGTGTGAGGGTGAGAGGATTCACCAGAGATAGAGTGGGGAGCAGAACAGGCAGATTGATTTACTGCTGAGGAGAGCAGCGGGCTCCTCAGGAGAGGTCTGCTGCACCATGTGGGTCAGCTCCCTGGCCGGGATCGAACTCAGGCCCTAGCAGTGGTAGCACTGAAAGTTAACCCCTAGGCCACCAGGAGGACCATCCCATGCCTTTTTATGTTCTCAGTTCCAAAACATTGGTGGGAAAACATGGAGCCTTCAAGAGAGCAAGAACTTCATTTTTGCTAAGGTTTGGGCACAAACATTTCTTTAAAAAATATTCAATGAACCTGAATGACGAAAACTGCACATGACAAACAATAGCTCCCAGCCCAGCTGATAGACTATTCTAGGCAGGTTCATGGTGTGGCGTGAAAGTTACATGGTTCTTTGGTCACAAAGAGCATTATTGATGACAGGCAGCATATTCAAATTAAGGTCCGATGTCTACAGACACAAGGTCAGGCTGCGTGAACACAGCACCCATTCCCCAAATAGCTAGCAAGCTCTCACACGTTCAGGAAATGTAATTGTCTAGTTTGATAGACTCTCTAGGGAATTTGCTTAGTCTGCACTTTATTCCACATTGGGTAAGGCCTCCTAAAAAGCCCCTCACTGAAAGAAGAGAAATAAGAACGTAAGATCAAATTCTCTTAGAAGTGCCCTATTGCCCCATCTCAGCTTTTCTATATAAGTACCCAGGGATACACTCGGCAACTTCCCCCTGAGGCACACCAACAGCTTGCATTATAAACTCCTGCAAATAAGAATTTATTAGAACAGAATCAAGTGACAGACGTGAAACTAAGGCAACACAGATGAGAAGACCCTGAGGTTCAGTGGTGATGTTGACTTTTATCAAGGTCAACACTGAGATTTATTGACCCAAGAAGTAAATATTGATGGAGCCTCAGGAGGTCAATATTTGCCCCAAAGCAAAATACATCTTAGTGACCCCCAAACTGCGATCTGTATTCAGCAGACTCAGTTCCAAAATGAATTATCTGGGACATAGATTAAGATACCATTTCATTAGATTATCTGGGATATTGGAAAGCACTATTGATACTAAGCACTTCATGTTTAAAGCACTTTCCAAGCATTCATTAAAGCATGCCATCCTCTGCCAGAGGCATAGGAATGCTGCTCTCCCAGCTCAACAGATGGATCAGCATTGCCAAGAAAAGGTTAAATAATTTTATCAAGGGACACAGAAAAACAGCAGGAGAATGGAAGATGGGGAAGAAGATTGGGGAGAAGGATGGGAGCTCATGAGGTTCAGGGGGCTGGTTAGCAACGGTCTTCAGGACAGGGCTTAATTAAACTTCTAGCAAAATCATAAGTTTTCTTGATTTCATTTAATTTAGTTAATTTATTTCCCATGGCAGACAAATCTACTGTACTGTTCAGTTGTTGACAGGGGTGCTTTTGGGTGTTTACACATCATAGGCTCTATCTTTTGAAAATTGGTACTCAACTCTTCAGAAGAGTATGTTGGTGTTCACTGCAGGGAGCACAGTCATAGCTCATCTTCTATTCCATAGTAGTCACCATCAGATTTCCATTCTCATGAGTTCTGAGGCCTTCACTGGGGAGGTCCTGAGATGCTGGTACCAAGAAACATCAGATCATACTACATACAGGTAACTGGCCTTTTAATGCATGGATACAGCGATCATTTCTTATGTGTTGTCTCAAAATTGAATTTTAAATTATACTGAGTTTTGATCATCTTTGTTAATAGAGAGAGAAGACACCTGGATAATCTAAACATCCTCCAATCCAACAATCCAACTTGAATTCACAAAGTCATTTCAATCAGTTTTCAATCTGTCAGAGGGAAGGAATGGGGTCTCAAGTAGCCTGCCTGTTCCCTTTACTTGGAGAGAAACCCCATCAGCTTGAAGAGAGGTGAATGGTCAGCTGAGGACAGGGTCTAAAGAACTTAGGAGTCCCGACCAGCAGAGGCTTAGGCAAGACATAGTTTTATTCTGAATAGAGTTTTGTTGTTGCCCAGGGAAGTCAGTATGATTTGGTACTGTTACAAAAGGGTAATTTGACTGACAATATGGTACAGACAAATGAACGTGTTTACAGGGTTTAATATTTAATAATGTAAAATGAAAACATCGGCAAGAGCAGGCGGGAGATGAAAGGAGCTAGAGCGAGTCAGAATTTCTGCGGATTGTCAGAGTGAAAAGTGTCTCCTGGGGGTCTGGATAAGCAAGGCGCTGTTCTGCAGAAATTGTTATCTTGGGCGTATTGATTGTGTGTGCTTCAGTCAGGCTGCCAGCTTCCCTCTCCTGCCTTTATTTTATTTTTCTTATATCACAACACACTCCTAACCCCTCACATCCTGCTTAGCCTTCATACTAAAGGGCTCAGGGCCAGGGTTGTGCCTGGACAGCCAGCTCTGTCTGCAAGTGGTAGCTCAAGGCCTCTCCCCTCGGTGCACTCTTGCTCCTGTGCCAGGCCTTGGGCTTGGAGCACAGCCAGGCCTTGTCTTCGTCAACTTAGACAAGACACTGACACACTTGCTCTCACCATAGTACCTGTTCTGTGGCAAGTTACTGCACCTGTAAATACCTGGGCTTCCTCATTTGCAAAATGGGCATGCTACCCTACCTTATAGAACTGTCTAGAAGATTAAATGAGATAGTTCACCTAAATTCTACACACTCATGGCACAGAGCTTTCCTCAGTGCCATGAGTTGATTGATATCAACTCCTGCTATTGATATTTGCCACAGAAATCTGTGGAGTAACTAAGGGAGTTTGGGACCAGACTACCTGGCCATAAACCCAGATTCCTAGAATTCTTGAATAAGAAAGGCCCTTGAGACATTATCTCATCCATCTACCTGATTTACCATCAGCCCAGACAGTTGTCAATCTCTTTACTTTTATAAGACCATCTGAAAAGATCCTGAAACTCCCTCTGACTTGGAGCTTAGTGCCAACACCATGCCACAGCAATGTGAGTAGCTCAAACACCTTTAGAACTGTTACGGGGAGAAGGGAGGAGACTGGATCTCCTCACACAGCCCTTCCTCGTGAGTATGTAAAACAAGTCCATCTCTATTAGCCTTCCCTCAGTGGTCTTATTTTCTTCAGAGCTCATTCACCATGTCCAACGATGTCTCCAAAGAACATTGTAAATTGTATGTGACCCTCAGGTTTCCGAGTGTGGGAGAGCCCTGTGCTAGCAAGGTCAAAGTTCTAGCAAGGGAGGGTTTCCCCTGGAGGCTACCAACCATAGCATTTCGTTTCAGGACCCATCTTGCAGAGCAAACCATCTCAGAGATAAGGAAGCAGATATAGAACAAAGCAGGCATTTAGGGCCTCCCCGGTGGCGCAGCGTTTGAGCCCTGTGCTGTGGAGCTGTCGGCAGCGCGCGATGCGCGCTGGACGACCAGCCGGCGAGAATCCCACATGGCGCAGCAGACCTCTCCTGTCTCGCCCGCTGCTCCCCTCAGCAGTGTATTTCAGATCTGCCTTTTCTGCTCCCCACTCTGTCTCTGATGAACCCTCTCGCCGCCCCCCCGCCTCTGGCCTGTACCCCAGCTTGTATGTATAAATAAATAAATCTTTAAAAAAAAAAGCAGGTATTTAGTCGGGGTCATACATTTAGAATGAAGAAATTTAAATGCAAGCCATCTGAGGCCAAGCCCTGTGCTCTTTTCTTCATATTAACAGCAAATAAGAATGACAGAGGTTCTTAACCAGGGGTGATTTCCCACTTTCCCCAGGGACATCTGGCAATGTCTCCAGACACTTTCATTTGTTGCAGCTGAGGATGGGGTGGGTGTCATTGGCATCTAGTGTGAAGAGACCAGGCAGGCTCTAAAACGTCCTACAATGCACACGACAGTCCACAACAAAGAATCTTCCAGTACAAACTGTCAATGGAGGGTCTGCACCTAGACTGAGTGAGCTATCCCCTGATTCATCATGAAGGGCAAATAACATGACCAATCAGCCCAAACCTGTTTTCCTGCCCATCCTAACAAGCCCACCATCTTCCCCCAAAGAAACTTCAGAGATGTTTGCAAAGGACTTTGGGATACTCAGGAGAAAGTTAATAGCGAAATGTAGAGTTGTTGGATTTTGTATAGGCGCTGGAAAAGTTATTTTCATTTTGCTTTTTAAATTAGTTTGGGAGTTGGTGTTCTTCTTTACATAATTACAAGCTGACAAACATGCTTCTGTATTTTTTTTAATTAACAGATATTTGTATTCGAGTTCTCCAAATTACATACCGCAGCTTGCACATTACAGGACAGCTGCCGTGCTCCAGATGTGGGCAATAACCAGAACATGGTAATGGTAAATGCAAAAGAAAGAAAGGAAAAAAAGAGGAAGAAAAAGTTAATGGATCTGGATGGAGAAGAACAATTTTGTCAATGTGTTTGGATTTTTTACAGAGACGAATACCTTAGATTCCTCCAAATTTTCAGCTCAGTTTGAACACGTGGGATGAAGCCGTCTGGGTCATTCAGTGCTGCCATCAAAGGCTCACCAGTGCCTTGTAAAAGCAGATTACAGATGAAATGGGGCACATATAAATGTTAACAGTGAGCTGGAGAAATTGCTCCTGTTTACAAGCACCCTATTAAATGGGCCAAGTTCCTCCCTAAGAAAGCTGCTTTAAGCAATCATATTTATTTATTTAGGTCATTTATAAGACGGCACCCCTTTTGCTCACTTTACCCCAGAAATAGGCTGTCAGGAGCCCATGAATCAGGATGTATGCCCAGGAGGACATTGCCACAAAGGAACAGAGGATAAAGGATTATAGTGCCAGTCCCAAATCTGCCAGGAAGCTCACTGTGTGACTCCAGGAAAGGGCTTGTACCTCTCTGGGACTCATCTATAAAAAGAGGGGTGACAGGACAATCTCTAAGGACCCTTCAGATCTAATAGGCTACTATTAGATGTGTTTTTGACAGTCTTATCAAATGCAGAAAAACTCTGCCTTATCTTTGAATAGGTGCTGAAGGGAGGGGATAACTTCAGGCTGAGTGTGCGACCCATGCTGTGACCCACATATGAAGAAGCGGCCTCACACACAGCCACCTTCTGCTTGAACAGAAGAGAGTGCTCAGGTGCCAATGCAGTTATGTCTAAACTGCAAAAGCAGGCAGGAGGCAAAAGGGTCAGTAGACATCATTGTGGTCAAGGAGTGATTCGTTTCATTTACTTATTCAACAAATACTTGCGGAGTGCTTCCTATGGACACAGCGGATGGAGTGAGAAGACATCCTCTATCTTTAGGAATGCTAGTCTTCCAGGGAGAAGAGTTGTCTCCTGGGGAACAGGCATTGACAATTCAGTAAGGTGTGGCCAAGTGCCAAGAAGGAGGGAAGCATGGAATGCCATGGAAACTCACAAAAGGAGCGAAAGAAACTACCCAGCAGGTGATCCCAAGGCAGGGTCTAGAAGAATATGAGAAGGTATGAACCAAGGTGGGGGAATAAGAACGTTTCATCAGGGTCGTGGGGCAGTAGGTAGGGTGATGATGTTCACAGCAACAAAAGGTGTCCCATATTAGAATACAAGAAAAGTCACACAGGCAAATTTTACCCAAGAGAATGAAGAGAGGAAAGAGTTGTAATGAAGGAAGTCTCCATGCTGTGCACTGATGGTCTTTCATAATGGATGGTTCTAGAGTGACTTTAGTGATGTAGTTTATCAACATGTCATCCCTGAATATGGCTCACTTTTGTGGGTCTATTCAATGTTGAAGATGGGTTCCTCCCAGAATTCTCCTGTTGGGTGGAAGATAGAAGTAACAGGGGAAACTTTCCATGTCTTCTCCTCTTCTACCAGTTTTGTACTAATGTGACTGATATGATTAATAGAAGCTTCCACTTGTATTCGGACAACACAAATCAAAAGAAAACCTGACTGAAATGAGCCTTCATTTACCCAGGTCACAGGACAGCCCAGCTGCCCTAGGTTGACACTGCCACCTAGAGACAGAAAAAGTGTGAACTTTTGTACCCTCACCCTCCTCCCAGCAGGGAGAGAGATTATGTATTTGAAAAACTCTCTTTTATGTTTTTCACTCTTCATAGCTCGGTTAATTCTTTACCCCATATTTATACATATTTCTCTTTGTCTCCCTTTTTATCTTTCTTAATTTAATTAAGTTTTCCAGAAAGTCTCTCCTTTTTCTTCTTCCCTTCTAATTATTATTCTAAGTATTACTGATAGATAGGCATAAAGTGACAGAGTGTCATGTAACTATGACATTAGGTGACATAGCTATATCAATTAAATGGAAAACCTTAGGTTTGGATCAAAATTAGATAGAAGAAAATCAGTAAATCAACACTTAAAATGCTTAAACTCTTTCAACCTTTCAGAGGTTCTAGAAAAGTCATGTATTGCACCAACATACTGTCTTTACAATGTAAAGAAAATGAATTTTTATTAAATACCAAATTAAGGAATAGCTTTGATTTTACTTTTGTTTACTTAATTATTGAATTGCCAATGAGTTTACTGACACTGTGACCGTATCAGCTATATTATAAACATAGAACATTTCAACTACATTCCCAGGTAAGTAAAATCTTATGAATAGGTTAAGGAATCTAGTTTAATTTAGAACATTGCTTTTATGAAAACAGTGTTGGCTGCCTTCCAAATAAGTGATGTCTAAGAACTAAAAAACACACCAGAGTTAGAATCTGATGAGGCATCTACCGAAAATAGACCAGCACTGTGGGACCCCGTGGCCTCTACCTTGGCTTTTAGTCTCCCCTACCTCCCTCACCACCCCCTGCACTCACTCAATGGCTGCAAAGGGCTCAGGTAGTTTTAGGATTTGAAATACTAAGCAAATATTACTTTTCAATTTTCCTTTACTGTTTATCCCCCAACTACAGCTTTTGCCTTCCTTCATGTCTTTTATTGTCATCTCCTCAAGAAGCAGATTCTTATTTAGGTGGTTTTTGACTATTTATGAGCAGAATGTATTATCTACATTTCTAGTGACATAAATTCCAGAAACAAAACTGGATAGACATCACAAAAAGTGCAGTGTTCTGGAGGTTAAATCATTCATGAAAAACCATCAAGGCATGTTTCTGAATATTGAATGAAGAGGCAACTTATTCAGCACCCCAGTTTTCCCCACTATAACTTGAGAATAATGATGTCTTTCAAAAAGACTGTGATCATTACAAATTGCTTTGAAATGATCAAGTGCTACCAGCCAGATGTGAAGATGAGAACTAGAAGCCACTGGGAACTGGGCAGGCTTTGTGAGTTCTGTTCTGGGTGCCCTCCCATACGGTAATCTGACCTGCAGTGTATCGACACTCTTCTGCACCCATAAAAATAGGATCACATTACCTTAAGTGAGCAATCTTAAGAGGGGAAGTTACAGTAGTTTGAGCTCTGAAAGGAACAGGACAGTGGAAGTAAAACAAATAAAAAACAACAGTCTGACGGTCTGCTCTGAGTTCCCTAAAGGCATTATAAAGGAAGGTACTCATCGAAAATCAACACCCAACACCTCTGACTATGATTGGCAAAGGACATCATAGCACTCCTGCATCTTTCCTAGTCCTTCTGGATCTTTTCAATAGTCCATCCCATGAGGTTTCCAGATAAGAGGCAGGGGCGTCTTGTTACTTCTCTTAAATGACTTCAATGATTCACAGATTTTCCAAATCTGCCTCTTCTGTACAGACAACGAGATGTCCAGCAACTGAACCCAAGGAGGTAAGAGCAATCTGAAGTTTCAATCAATCTATGATAGACATATTCATGGTTGAGAATTTACAAGGCCTCTCTCCAGTTTACGATGATAAACCCATTGCTGCGGAAGAGACGCAGAAGCTCATCTGATTTCTCTTGTTTGGAAAGTTGACAAGTCCAGATGAGTTAGAGGGCATGACACATCAGCATCTTTCTCACTGAAAAATATCACGGGGCACAATCAATTTGTACACATTTCCTAGATCTGATGATTGTGCTGAAGAGGTCTAGGTAGAGCAAGAGAAAGATAGTGCGCACATAGACTACACATACTGTGCTTCCCCCAGCATCAGATTAAGAGACCATTAGGCACACCTGTAGTGCTTGTTCCTTATCCTCTTATTCTCTTTGGCTGTCCAGCTGTTGTAACCCCTCCTATATTGGGGTGGGGGAATCATCATTCTATAAGTCTTGGTGGGAAGCAGACGCTCCTTCCCGCTCCAGAAAGAAGTTGTACAATTCCAGATCCTGGTTTTCCCAGACAGCATTGTATATAGAGTGCAGGCCCAGGAACTCATCTCTGCTACCCTGACCCACTTCCCAGACTCAGCCTGGAGAGCTGGTGATGAAGTTAACAGAGCACCTCTTCCTTCTGTAGTAGCAGAGATCCTGCTACTACAGCAGTAGCAAGATCGATGTTGGGGTCAGACACTGGCAGGGTTTAGGGCATTATTTAGAACACCTCAGAGCCTGACTTGTCAGCTCGTCTGGCAATTCTGTGACCTGTCCAATAGTCTTTTCTGCTTATATCAGCCAGATGGTTCCTGTTACTTACCACTAAGTTCCCTAGACTGATACAGGACCCTTATATGCATGCAGACACGCCACAGGTATGCACACACCATGCCACATACACCGTGTTCCCTACCTATGCTTTCATTTTTACCTTGAAAAATGTTATGGGATAGCTAGCTGAGAAGAACTGCAGAGGAGTGAAAAAAGTCCTTCATTCATTTCCCTCCATTATCCACATAAAAAGTGACAGAGAAGAAGGAACAATACACAGCTCTGATTGAGCTGATAGTCTTAAATCTACCCTCCCTTTCACTCATGCAGGAGGCTGGCCAAAGTCAGTGGGAATTATATTTGTATAACTAAGGGCAGAGCTGAACCCATAGAGACTGGAGAACAATTTAGCATACAACTTATTCCACTGCCAACTCTGTTTGGAAAAAAAAAGAGGCAGAAATTGAGTCCCGAGGCCAATCTGCATGAGCATGTTAGTCACAGGCTTCTGAATAGCAGGCCGAATGTCCCCTGGCAAAAAAAAATCTGTTCATTTTCATGGTGGAGGAGTCTTCTTAGGACTTCTGCATCACCACGATTACCAGCCCCAATAGCCAAGTTCAAATTGACTCAACCAATGTCGAGGTAGCCTCAGGGACCCCGCTCAGTTGCAAAAAGAGAGCAGGTTGAGGCACACACTTATCAGTGTGAAGGCCAGGAGCCTGCAAGGGTCAGTGGGAATGAGTCAGTGGGTGGAGCAGATCATCACAGCACTGTGCTGAAGAGTTCTGGCTGCTGCTGATTCCACTGTTCAGAGCTTAGGTCTGGACCCAGTTCTGTAACAAACTATTAGGGTGACCCTGAACAAGTTATTTCATCTCTCTGAATCTCTAGTTACTGGTCTGAAAATGGAGCTATCAGCTAGTATGGTGTAGTAGGAACAGCATGAATTTAGGAGACAGTTGATTCAAGTTCAAGAACTCAATTCTGTCACGTACAAGCTTTATGACCTTGGGCAAGTCACTCAACAGTGCTTCCATTTTGATATCCATGAAACAAGGCTAATAATACCTTTCTAGAATTTATAAGTATCAAGAGTAAAGAAATATACAAACTGCAGTCCACTGTTTGGGAAGAAGGAATTTTATTCATTTTATTCATTCACTCATTCATCGAACAGGTATTTGTGGATGGTGCCAGTGTGCCAGGAACATTCTGCAAGTGCTGGGAATATAGTGACATAAATGACAGGTAATGTCCTTCTCTTGATGTAGTCATGTTCTCTCCCCACTAGAAGAGATACATGTTCTGTGATTTGGGGGCATAAGTAGAGCTCATGATCTTAGTTATCCTGTGAGTTTTTTGAGGGCAGAAATCAACTCCACCCTTCTTGCTATCTGAAAAGTAGGTGTTCCATGAGTGTTGGGTTTGATTAAAGTTATGTACTATGTTAAATATTGCAAGTGTCACATCCATCACTCTAACACTCAGTGCCTTATGGTAAGTGCTTCTTCTTCAAATGTAATCATCCCTTCATATTTCAAATGTTTGCTTCTTACTCTTTTCTGTAGTCTGAGGTGCCAGGCACCACCTCCTCTGCCTCTCTGTACCTCTCCAACTCCATTATCGCTTCAGTCAGATATTTTTCAGTGTGTTATTTCTTTAGCTGAGTTTTAGGAATGTGAAAAGTGCCAGAGGTCACTTTAGCTGAAACTCTTCCAATACAGCAACCTCCTTTATGTTGCCACTTACAAGCCTTATCCATTGTCCCCGTGAAGTCGGTTGTTGGTGGCAGATTGGCTGCCTACAAGGCCACCTGCTTCATTTTCAAGAAACTTTCACTCTTGCAAGGTTCTTTCTCCCACTTCTTGTATGTTCATGGAAATACTTGCTGACCACCTATTGTGTGCTAGATGCCACATTCATAACTAGAGATACAGAACCCACTGTGGGTCCCATCCTCCCGTGGCTGACAGTAGAGTTAAGGGCTTCTTGATGAGGGGGCCTGTCCTTTAAACCACATGAGAGGGTCGAACTTTTCTGTCTGAAGACAGTTATTTTGTTCCTTCTAAATCAGTGTTTCTTAAAATACGGTCTTTGGACCACTGGAATGAGAATCACCTGGAATGTGTAATTTCAACTGTAATTTCCTCAGCTCCTCCTGCGATTAATGAAGCAGAATCACTCCAAATCTAGGGATTGGAGTCTCTGGCATGTGGAATTTAAACAAGCACCCCAGATGATTATCATGCGTAACTAATCTAGAGAAACCTAAGTCTTGCCTTTCCTGCCCAAGTAATGCTCAGCTCTCCCACTCTTCTACATATTACATAATTCCCAGGCTTTTTGCCATCCTGCTCTCCATCTTCTATCTCACCCTGCTGGCTGGCTCTTCCAGACTTCCTCATATACCCTAGTTCGTCAGCATGCTTTTTAGGGTAAACCATGCTTATCACAGATGCAGTCACGTTTGGCACAGGGTACCACGGCATGGCTAGCACCATATGAACACAGTGCTGAGGAGGCCAGAGCCCATCATTTGTAACGATGCCACATAGATAGCTCTTATTCAGATCTCAATAAATAAAATTTATTCAGTTAAGACTCTAGAACACCCCTGAGAAAAGATTTGTCTATCAAATTTGGGAATAATGCAACATCACAAAGAAGAGACAGATAACGAAATGATAATTCCAAGTATTTTCTTCTTAAATGAGATGTTCGCATTGCTATTAGTAAGTCCAAGTGGTTTCTAGTGACGATGGATGACTTTCTGCTGTTTTTCAACCACCAAATTAATCTCTTGCAGATTTTTTTTTCTGGAGGTTTATATGAAGTCTACTAATTCCAGTCTACTGCCATTTTACCCCTTTTTAAAAATCGTGATATTTTTCCAGGCATTCCTGCATTCCAGTATTTCTTGCCTATTGTTCAACCAGAATAGTTCCAGGGTCATATCTTCAAATTGTTTCTATATCCTGGAAGGCAATTTTTTGTTGAGCCCAGCAATCAGATTTCTTTGAAATATATCATCATCATCGCTAACATTGATTAAACATTTTTATGTGTCAGACATTGAATGTTTCACTCATATCATATCTTTTACTCTACACAACAGATCTAGAATGCACACTTCTGTAACTTGTATTTACAGGAGGGACATCTGAACCAGAAGAGCGTACTCGTGCCACAAGTTCTCAAGTGAATGAGCTTGCACTTAAGCCTTGACCCTGTGATCAAATCACTCCCTATGTCTCTTGCCATCACACCCCTACCTCTGGTTGCAATTCTTTCTCAACCAAAATTATTTATTTTCAACTATAAAGAGCATTTTAGAAAAAAACAGAACAAGAGAGAAGCTGAGAAGTCTCTGGAACTGATAAATATTATGCTCATTCCTCACTAAAATAAAAAATTTTTATTTTTCCTCTTTCTTGGAGGAAATCTCCATTGGATGGTTTCTCATGGTCCTCTTTTTCTGCAGTCTTAGTTCATTCCAGATCTTTCTCTCACTTGCCTGCCATGTTGGTCACAGGCCCCTTCTCTTTTATCCTTACCCTTTACTGGATCCTTCCATCCTGTTTTTAAATCCTGAGCTCCTGGGAAACTTGCCTGCGTCTCCATGTCAGCATCCTTGGGTACTGTCCCTTTGCTCATTATCAGGGTAATGCTATCAAAGCAAAATGTTTCCCGAAGGACCCACCTCTTTTGAGTCACCTTTCATTATGTTACGCCTTCTTTTTCCATGGACTTCAGTGATGGTCCTAAAGCTGAGGGCAGGTCTCCAGCCGTGTCCAGTGTCCTGTTTTTGGAGTCCTGCTTTTATTATAATCCCTAATAGTAGTATTTATTTTCTTTCAAGGTTCCCATGATATTCATTCATTCATTCCCTTATTCCTATAGTTATCTCCAGCTCAACCCTGGAGCTTTGATTCAGGGAGGAAGTTTCCTCTGAGAGCTCTCCCCACCGGGTGCATTAGCGTCCTTCCATCTGCCCCCACAGAAATAACTCTGGACACACTTCCTCCTGACCCCCATCTTTCCACGTTCTACTTGTTTGTTCTCTTATCTTTCTGCCTTTCTTGCCCTGTGCTCCTGGATACATTGGGATGCATGGGAGTGTGCCTGCCTTTCTGGAAGTGTGGCACATTTCCCCATGTGGATCGAGAAAACAGCAGGAGCCTATAACAGGTGGGAAACAGAAATTCGAGGGAGTGAATGGTGACGGCACCACCCTCAAAGCTGAACTTCCCAACACAGTCAAAAGCACAAACTCTCAGACAAGCAGCTATGAAGAAACTAGAGTCCAAAATCACACGAACAAAAGACCCAACTATAGTTGTTATTTATCACCCAGAAACACTCTCTGTTTGTTCCACTGTCAATGCTCCACAGACCACAACTGCTTTTGGACAGAGAGGGCAGACTGAGAGGGAGAGAGAAATGAATAGAAATAAGAGTATGAGTTTCATTTATTTATTTATTTTACATATAAATCAGCTAATCTGTTTAACATTCATATTAAAGTTGTAATCACCTTTGCACACATTAAAATACAAACTAGCACAAGTAATAGGCCTTAAGAACAACATTACAATAGCTATTAACATATAACAGCTACCTTATCAACTTACAACATCCCTATAAAATAATAACTGCTTCCAGGATTGATTTGAGGGAAACTCATTCTCCTGGAGCACTGAAGCCTGACCCAGAGTCTGGGGAAGCTGGGAGCCTGTTGTTTCTGGCTGACTCAAAAGGCAGCTTTGGAGTATGCAATGCATACTCCATGAAGGGGCAGACAGGCCGAACCCTCATTTTTGCCCTGTTACCCACTGGAGATAGGACCTTAACCTCACTGAGTCTCAGTTTCCTGACCTGCAAAATGGAAATAAGGAACTTCTCATGATAGTGTTCTGGTGGGGAATGAAGTGTGACCACGAGAAAACAGCTGGCCTCTGGAGCAGATGTTTAATGAATGTTAGTGTCATTTTAAAACAGCATGGTGCTAGAGGGGGCCGCACAGAATGGGACAAGCTCTATAAAATTGTGTCTTTTCTACTCATTCATCTCACTCACTCATTAACCATTGCTTGAGCAGTGTCATCGATGATCAGATTATATAAAAATGTTAAAATGATAATTTGGCTCCTTATGAGACTCACAGTTGAGTTGGTTGGACATCAAGGACACAGCAAGTTGGACACCATGGATGAGGTGCATCACGTCAAGGGAGAGAAAAGAAAGGAGCCACATGGAGCCACTATATGCTTTCATGGACGAGAGGACATTTGAGCTGAGCCTTGAAATTGGAGAGTATTTCTTTAAACAATGAGAAGAGAATATTTTAGGCCAAATGAACAGCATAACAAAGACATAAAGACAGCATATGTCCAGGGGGAATCACTTTTTTTTTTTTTTTTTTTGGTGGAAGCTTGGAGAGCAAGAAGGAATAGGGAGAAGATGATGCTGGAAGACAGCTAGGGCCAGATGGTAGGGTACTGTCTACCCTTGAATGACCAGGGGTGGGCAGTGCCCATAGAAAAGCCACATGTAACCTTTTGACTCCCCCAAAACTATACTAACAGCTTCTACTGACCGGAAGTCATACCTGTAACGTAAAGAGGTGATCATATATCATATGTGTTATGTTTTATATACAGCTGGCCCTTGAGCAGCATGGGTTTATTCTGTGTGGGTCCACCTATACATGGATTTACCTGTAAACAGACAATGTACACTTACGGGATCTATAAGTAAGTATAGTCCATTTCTGTAAATGTATTTTCTCTTCTTTGTGATTTTCCCCATCACAGTTTCTTTAACTTGCTTTAAGACTACAGTATAAAGTACATACAAAATGTGTGTTAACTATGTGATGCCCACTGCAGGCATTAGTAGTTTTTAGGCAGTCAAAAGTTGTCAGTGGATATTTGACTGTGCCCCTACTATCCCCAATGCACACTGCTGAAGGATCAACTGTACAGTATTCTTACAGTAAAGTAAGAAAAAGGGAAAAAATGTTATGAAGAAAATCATAAGGTAGAGAAAATGTTTCCTGTATGTATTCTCACTGTAAGTTTATGTTGTCTGTTTATAGGAAAGCTGCGCTGACGTGGACCTGCACAGCGCCAACACATACTCAGGGGCCAGTTGCACTTTAAATGTGGGGGGGCAGTGTGGATCTGAGATGCCAGGTGGGGGTGCTGGGCTCTGCTTAATAGGCTGAAGAGTCAATCTGACTTGTATCCTAGGAAGACACAAGTTGCAAAGAATGACCGTGATAAATGACGACTTTGCGAAAAATGTGAGGAACTTGTTAGGATGCTCTAAGAGTTTGGCAGAAAATGATGAGGATCAATAGGGCAATAGAAGAAAACGTAGGGAGCAGTGCAGTTAAAATCTGTAAAGACAAAAGGACTGAATGCATATACGAAAAGAGAAAGACTGGTGATGACTCAGGATTTAGAAGTAGGTATTGGAAAGACAGAGGCGCCTTTTACTGAGATTAGGGGGGAATAGCTTCCCCAGTGGAGAAATAAATGATTTCAATTTTCAGATGGTTGAATTAGAAGTGACAATTGTTGAATTAGAAGTGACAATTGGAAGAAAACTCATGGAGTAAGAAGCCAAATGATTCACAAGTCTATTTTCATTGCTTCTTGCTCTCATAATTAGCCACTAGAATGGGTGCCAAGAGTGTAAACTTGGAACTAACCAAGATTCAGTTAGGACAAAATCAAATAATCTTGGGATCACTTGGAAATGCTGATCCCCGGTACTTTGGCAAAGAATGATGGTATATTTAGAGTTCTATACAAAGGACTACTGTCAACCTAGTTTCAATTGCTAGCAAGTGCTATTCTTAAGTGATGGGCCTACAAATTTTGATGTTGAGTTTTAAGTATTTGAAGCCTGGTTACCACAGGCCCATCTCTTAGGACAAGTTATTACTCAAGTGTCAGGACAGAGACAGGAAAAGATGGCCACTGAACCCCAGTGGGGGCTCTCTTGTGTTTACAAGCCACTCTATCTTATTTATTCTTGGAGGTTAGCCCTGGGCCTGCCTGCGCTACAGACATTAATGCTGATGTCACCATACTGAGTGATCTCCTACTAGAGCCTGAAGAAGGACTGATGGCTGTTAGGCTCACCAAGAGTATTACCCTGTGAAAACAAGTCAGTTTCCAAAGCAATGAGTCTAATAAAAAAATGGGCAGAAGAACTTAAAAGACACTTCTCCAAAGAAGAAATGCAAATAGCCAGCAGGCATATGCAAAAATGTTCAACATCCCTCATAATCAGGGAAATGTCAATCAAAACCACAATGAGAGACTACCTTACACCAGCAAAAATGGCACATATTAAAAAAAAAAAACAACAAGAAACAACAAATGTTGGTGAGGTTGTGGAGAAAAAGGGGCTCTCCTACACTGCTGTGGGAATGCAAACTGGTCCAACCACCCTGGAAAGCTGTATGGTGGTTCCTCAAACTGATAAAGATGGCGCTTCCTTGCGATCCAGCAATCCCACTCCTAGGAATCTACCCAAAGGACACAAAAACATTAATCCAAAAGGATACATGCACCCCTATGTTTATTCCAGCACTGTTTACAATAGCTAAGACATGGAAACAACCCAAGTGCCCGAAAATAGATGACTGGATCAAGAAGATGTGGTACATACACACAATGGAATACTATTCAGCATTCAAAAGAGATAAACTCATGCCATTCACAGCAACATGGATGGAGCTAGAAGGGATCATGCTCAGTGAAATAAGCCAGAAGGAGAAAGAAAAATATAGAATGGTTTCAGGAATATAGGGGAACCAATTAAGAGATGAGGAGGAGAAAATAACAACAACAACATGAAAAAAAAAAACTAGAGATATTCAGCAAGGGAGGGGGAGGATAAGGGTTCAAAACAGGGGAGAAAAGAGCACAAAGGACTATGGTGACAGTTCATGGGTGAATTGGTGGTGGGTAACCTACGGGGAATACACAATAATGTAAAAGATAAACATTATATATATTTATTTATATGAAGAAATAAAGCAACTCAGTTTCTCCAGAGCCCCACAGGTGTTCCTTGGTCTATTGCTATAGAATTTCAGGATGAGAGGGCCCAGCATCTTCCTAGGCCACTGAGATAGAGCTCCACATACCTGGAGCTGTCTGGTTGAGTGTGACTGCCCAGTTCAATGAAGGAGAGACAATTAGAATTTCCTCAACATGGGGAAAACAGCTTGGACTCTATGGTATTATTAAACCATGGCTGGGTGTCTGAGTAGGCCTCAAGCTACACACACTCAGGGGGCTCTTTTTGTTGTACCCCACATCCCTGTGGAGCAGGTGCTGGGGAGCTCTGTGTTCCAGGAAGTATGGAGGAGGCCTCCATCTCCACCCCAGAGAACCAGCCTCCTCCTGGCCAGGCCTCTGGTGGTGGTGCTGGTGGTTCCAGTGCCCAGAAGAGGTTTCTGAGCTTCTGCACTACACACTACCCTGCCAGGGGACTCTGCCAGCATGGCAGCCTTTAAATGCCTCATTAATATTCAAATCTATTCCAGTCATTTCAATTTGAATTCTATGCATATTATCAGATAGAACAAAATGCAAATATATACAAATTCATCCATATGAAGAAATAAATAGGGGGAGCTCTGCATAATGGGATTATAATCATTCTCAGGGCTTGTCTCTCTCCTTTAATTCCCAGAGGCTTAGGGCTCCCTTGGGACTGTTCAGCAGTAACATAACCTTTCCTGGACACAGGCCTGAACACTGTAAACCTATTTAGAGATGCTATCACTCATTGTCACTGATTGTTCTCTCCCTGTCCTTCCAAGGTAAGGGTGGGCATTTGAGAGGTGAGAGTGGGGCAGAGGCAGACTAAGAGGCCAGGAGTTGGCCTCAGATAGCTCAGTCACCAAGGCAGGGTCCCGAGAGGCACAAGTGTTCCCAGAGTCTTGATGCACCTGATGGAGAGGAGTTACCTTCCAAATTCTGTAACCTGAGGGAGACTTCATAAAGCCTCTAGAGGGTATCAGCTGAATCCTTGATTTAAGTGATCCCAAGGGGTGTCTAATACTAAAGTAATGCAGACATGCCATGGCTTTGGCCTGTGGTAAGACTCACAAACTCCTCCTAGAGCCTGCAACCCCACATTCAGGTCCACGCTCTGTTTACACCCATGCCCTCATTCCTTCTTCCTAGACAGATCTTCTGTCAACCGCCAGCAACTCAACCAGGCACTGAGGCGAAGAGAAAAATCAAAGTGCAGGCCGTAAACCTCCGACCCCGCAGCAAATCACATGCAGGAAAACACAGCACCCACTTGTCCTTTGTTTTATACTATTGTTATTGTTGATCTCTGTTTCATTTCAATTACTCCGAAGACAGGAGGAGACCAAGCTACATAGTACTTTAAAGGAGAGTTCCCATACACCATGCTAATGAAGCCAAAGTAAATTGCTATTAAGAATCATTTAGTGAGGTTTAACTACAGAATCTAATAGACGTTCCCCCTAATCTCTCCCCCACGGGACTCAATGATAGTTTCATCTAGTAGTAGCTCTATTGATTAATGTAAGCATAATTTATACCAAGTCATAGTATAATATTATAATAACCATTTGCTACTGAGCAACTTTTACTTGATAATCCCAAAGTACTTAATAAATGTAAATGGGGAAGAAGATCATTCTAATTTGTAGACAGGGCCTGAAGCACAGACTTCTTGCACTGAGGGGCAGGATAGGAACACTGACACTTTCCTGGCAGGGAAGGTCCTCCAGCTCTGTTTTGTCTGTGGTCTTTGGGTAGCAGATGAGCCCCCAAAGATGTTCAGGTCCTAAGTCTTGAATATGTTTCCTTACAAGGCAAAAAAAGCTTTGAAGGTTAAAAGATCCAGAGAGAGGGAGATTATCCTGGATTATGAGGGATGAGAGTGATGTAATCAGGATCCTTATCAGGGAGAGGTGGGAAGATCAGATTCAGCAGTAGTAGAGGTGATCACAGAAGCAAGAGTGATGCCAGGAAGGAGCCACAAACCAAGAAATGCAGGTGGCCTGCCCATGGAGGCCGGGAAAGGTGAGGACAGGTGTTTCCTTCAGAGTTCCAGACAGAACCAGTCCAATGAGACCCATTTGAGGCTTCGGACCTCTAGAGCTATAATAGAGCACATCTGTGTTGTTCTAAACCTCCAAACTTTGTGGTCATTTGTCCAGAAACCTTGGGACCTTAATGACCCCATATGGCCTTTCTCAGCTGGGGTTTCTTTTCTGAATCAAGGAGCCCAGAAAATAAAATGAGGAACTACTTTTTTTTCTCTCAAGGACAGTACATACTGGCACCATTTCAGATGCACAGGAAATAATTTAATTCATTAATAAAACAGATGCCCTTTGGGCATGAGTTGGTTCTCCTGATGACCCTGCTGAGAAAGGCTGCCTGGCCTCATTTGCCTCCCTAGAAAGCCATACAGTGTCTTGTCTTGAAAGAGATTGGGGGGCTAAGCAGATGTGTTTCTCCCCCAGGCACCACACAACACATCTGGAGTCACGAAGCAGAGGATGGCAAGCACCCCTTCTGCATGGTACCCTTTGTAATGTTTCAGAGCTCTCCCCCATAAGTGTTCTCTCCCAAGATTCAGGATCTGAGAGGTGGGCAGGAAAGAAAGCCTGAGTCCTCTTACATGGGAGGGTCATGTCAGAGCAGGCACAGACGTGGGACAAAGCCGTGGCATCCCTTCTGGGTTCTGTGTCACGTGTGTGGGACAAGGATTTGTGGGTGCTCTGGACCCTGAAGTTCTTCCCTGACTGACAGGCTGACCATCTGGGCAGATGCACTGTGGGGGAGGGTGACAGCCACGGAGCACAATGCAAGTCCCTGGGAGGAGCTTCTGGCCACTGCCAGGCCCGCCGAGCCCTTACTATAATGGAGCTACTATGTTCTCTTCATTATGTCTCATTTACAAGAGAGTCTCAGTCAAGAGCAGTGTTTTCCCGGCCTCTGCACAGACGCCTTGGGCCTTAGCTGGAACCAGCCGGCGCTACTCCACCAGGGTCCTTGAACTCCCCTCTCCAGGGGCTCTCCTGCCATCATCCTCCACACGATGACACAGGAAATACCTGTAGGGCCCCCGCAGCCAAGCACCCTCTAAGTACACACTCATGGGGTCAGGGACCCAGGAGAGATGTGGAGGAGGAAGAGCAAGTGAACCCCCGGGGTCTTGGCTTGGATTTGGGATGCTTTGATTTTCATCTTAACTTTCACACCTAGCACCTGTGTGACCTTCAAGAGGCCACTTAACATAACTTGGTTTCATTTTCCTTACTTTTTAAAGTGAAGATGAGAGTTGACCATAATAAATGTGGAAGTGTTCTGGAAACCATAAAGTGCTATATAAATGCAAGGAGGGATTAAATCATTACCACCTTTCCCCAAAGGAATACTTGGTGCTCTCAGGTACTCTAGGAGCAGACGGCAATAATAATGATAAGTAGAGTGTTTTCTCCGATAAAGCACTTTCCTAGGTTGGCAAGTGAAATGCCAGGTGCTGACAGGTGGGAGCTAAGTTATGTTCTTTCCCTGTTTAAGAACCAGTGGTCTTAATGGACTCTGCACCCAGGTCCAGTGGAGGCACGGTGCCAAGAGCTGCAGATCCTAACCCTGCCTTCCAGAAGCTCACTGTCAAGGAGGAAAGGCAGATAAGAAAATGCCACTTGCATATAATGAGCCCTACAAGGGCTGCCACAGAGAACCACGGAAAGGCACTTACATTTTCCTGTGAGGAGAGAGGTCAAGGAAATTTCCTCCCTGAGGCCAAGTGAGCTAGACTGAAGGGTAGGAGTTAACGGACCACACGGAGGACAGAGGAGGTCCTCCAGAGGTAAGGAAGCCAGGAGGTGTGAGGAACATTCAGAGAGCTCAGTCTGATGGAGTGAAGGGTGTGAGTCGGGGGAGGAGAGGAGCCAGATTCTGGCCTGGAGAGCTTTATCCAGAAGGTGTTGGGATGGCATCAAAGGAACATGCTCTGTCCAGAGGCAGAGACCTCACATTTGACTGTCTTCATGGCTAAGCTACTGAAATGTGTGTGCTCTGTCTTTTCTGTCTGTCCACTTGTCTCTTTTTCTAACCCAACATTCATACACATCTGTGCTTCTCTTCCTCCACTGTTAGACACACCAGGGTCTCCACACAGTGGGGGCAGAGCAGCTGCTGGGGGCCGAGGATGCCCTTTAGTAAGACCAGCTCCGCCTCTCTCTGCATATTATATTCCTGCATTTTGTATCCCATTGGCAGCTTGAGTTGAAGAAAGAGGTCTAGAGACCTAGTAATGAGAATATCTTTTTTTCATGGGTTGAAAAATAAAATGACTGGCAGATCCCAGTTCACAACAAAGTGAATATCAATGTCGGTGGTTGTATTGACCTTGAAGATTTTTAAAAAACAGAATAAGAATTCTTGGGGTGCGTTATTCCATACATTCTGAATCTCTTTACTGGACAAAGCAGGAAATCCATCCTTTATGGACATGAACCTCTCTGGTGGATAGCATTGACTTTAAAATAAACACTCTAAAGTGCAGGAGGAAGAAAATCTCTGGCCATTCTTAGCACATTTTTCCCCATCAGCACCAATGAGCACATTGTTTTCCTGGGCTCTCAGGCGGTAGGACAAGGCTGAAAGCCACATAGAAAGGAACGTCGCTCGGCGGCCTTCTCAGGCACCTGCACAGCAGTGAAGCCACCATCTTCCCAACTGCATGTGCCTGGCCTACTGCATGCTTGGTTTCCCGTGCCCAGCACCCCTGGTGGACCCTGAGTCCAAACTCACAGTGCCAGTCACCCTAGGATGACATGACACGAAGACTCAGAGGAGTCACCTTAACTCCTCTGGCTAGAAACTGCTCTCAGATGCCCTGCACAGTGCAATTTCCCATGGCTGCATTCACATGGAGCTGGGGGTAGGGATTAGGCATGTCAAAGAAGAGCCAGGCGGGGTAAGACAGCGTTAACTGAGACACAGAGTCAGCTGGAAGGTGACACAAGCTACTGGGACAAGCCCCAGGGGTCCTGACTCAGGAAGCCTGGGGTGGGGCCTGGAAATCTGAATTTCTAACAATTGCCAGCCTCCTGATACTGCAGATCCAAGGACCACACTTTGAGAGTCACTGTGATAGAGAATCCATAAATTCAATTAAGCTGGATGACGTGAAAACCCTCCTGCTCCTTTACACAGGAAAGAGTAGCCTGTCAGGTACACATCACTAGAGTCCACGCCCACAGGAAAGGGGGTGTATTGATCTGCCAACACTCCTTTCCCATACAACTGTGGGTGAATACATCTGGCAGATACTATAGTATGTCTAATATAGAATTACTTCTAATGTAGAATTATGTCTACTATATAACTCTTCTTGTTGAATATATATTTATTAAACACCCGCTTTGTACCAGGCACCGTGCTAGGCAACCCCACAGTATGCTATTCCTATATCACAATAAGCTATTCAGAAATTAAAACCCCAAAAAGGAACAGGCGGCACCGGGGATGGGGAGCTGGGTAGAGCAGATGCAGGCAGTTCCCAAGGCATAAAATCACTCACGGGCACTTGCTTTGTTGCTCAGGAAAACACTTGGTGGGTGTTTTAAAGCATCTCAATATTTACTGAGAGTGAAGCTGTGACCCCATGCCCCTTGTCTGGTGCTCATAGACATTTAGCTACTTTGAATGGTATTCAATAAAAGGTGTAAAAGGCCCAGTGTAAAGGATATTTATATTTGGATTGGAAAATACTTCCTTGTGTTCATGCAGTTACAACAGCTCTTAAGAAAAATGGGAACATCTTTGTCCTGATGAGTTAAAGGTTTAAGGCAGATAGCATAGCCTAGCCTAGCATAACAGGACCAAAACTCCAACGACATAAGAAACCTAAGACAACTGAACTGAAAAAAGACAGCAGTCTATGTGTATTTTGATTTTCCTTGGCAAGAACTGAATGCTATGGTTCTTGGAAAATTAACATGTTGACAGGAGAGGAAACTAAAGATTTCCTATCATTATTATTAGCAGCACAATGAGGGAGGAAAGTGATACCCTTTTCTGGGTGGTATTTTTTGACTCTGATCATCTCAGCGCTCATTTGTTCTCACCTACAAAGTGTGGACTTCCCCCTGTGGATATGCCTGCCCTAGAGAGATGAAGAAAAACCCAAAGCAAAGCTCATGCCCTGAGAGAGGGGGATCTATACGGACTGGGAGCCCTGACGTGGCTGACAGTGCAGGGTTGACGTGATCAGCGGGTTCCACTGAAAGGTGCAGACTGTGGAATGAAAAGAGGGAATTTCATGCCTTCCACATGGAGATCTATTTGCTTCCATTCTTCCTCTATATCCTTCAGATTTGATCTAAAGGAGCTTTGAAAAGTTTAAAGAGCTTTTATGTTTTACTGGTTTACCATAAGTGTCTAGTTTATAACAATGTTATGATTTTAAGCATGGCCTAGGTAGAGCCATGCAATCTTCAGAAATTATTTCTGACACAGCTAAGAGTGTCAAAGGGAGGAAAATCGAAGGGTGAACAGCATCCCAAAGCTTTTATCTCTCCCAAGTGACCACTATTAATCATTTTAGAACCAGGTGGTCTCCTGACATTTTTACTATTCTAGACTTGACAAAAAAGGTGGGTTTTGATGTCCTGATGCTTTTTATATAGAGTATCTCCATTCTTACCCACACAGCTAGCACCAGGCTAACCTCACACTAAGCAGAATGGGCTTAAATTTTTTTTTTTTAATCCACTAAAGGAAAGTTAAGTGGTGATGGCTTCTTGTGAAGAAATCAGTATATGGCTTTCAAAATGAGAAGCTAAACAGGAGCTGGCCTGTGGAGGTAAAGAACAGTCACTGGCCATGGAAATACTCAAATGCATGTTTTTGTATCAGGGGAGCTATTTTCTTTCATTTTTATCAGTTCTTCTTCCCGAACCCTACAAGTAATGAAAGAGGAGAATCATAGGCTAGGTTGGGGCTTTCTTACTGATAGTCACATAACTACTGTGGCATCTAGGTCATCAGAATTTCTACTGAAGGAGTGGGCAGCAAGGGTTTTGAGGTCTGCATAGGAGTATGGCCCACTTCCAGGGAAGTTAGGGAGTCCACCTAAGCCTTAGTAATTCTCACTGGCAAATGGTTATCACAATCCCTGCTTTATCATATGCTATGAGGAAAATAGAGGAAAGCATGCAAATCCCAGCAAAGGGCCTGGCCCAAAGGCCCCACCAACACTTCCCCATGGCTGGTACAATTCAACAACCACAAAGCACTAGTACTAGTAGAGAGAAACACTAGAAGGCTCAACACTTCCCCTTTTCCCCTGTTCAGCTTTCTACTGAGATCCCAAAAGCACCAATGCAAGTCTTGTGTGTTCAAGAAGAAAGGGGAGCAGGTAGTCAGATCAAGGGGCCAATAAGGCAGCAGGGACCACAGCACAAACCACATTGGAATAATATCTTTTTATATGGCAAGATCAATCTCTATTATGTTTAGCCGATTCTCAAGTTAAGCAGTCCTGTTGTTCTCCTCTCACTTTTATAGCATCAAATCTGTCGTCTGAAATAAGGTTTTACAGACCTTACGCAAAACGATTTTGTCTCTGACATGAGATACTCAAGAAGTCTCCTGCCACTGGAACCACTTAGCAAAATGGATGGCATGATCCCGTCTTCTCCCCAAGTCTGCTGTGCCCTCCTACCCAGGCAGTGGACAGTGTGAGGACAGATGCATCAGGCAGGTGGCTGTTAATCTTGTTCCAGAGAAAGTGGCAGGGACCTTTGATGGGGCATCAGGAGTGGGAGAATGCAAACCATCTCCATTCCCAGTGGCCACCAAAACCTAGTCAATGATCAAATGATGTCTGCTGACTTCTGGCAGCATAAACAGTTAGTTCTACCTGCCAGTCTGTGGCCACACAGAGAAGACAAGCAGAGGACACACCAATGATGGCCTCATGCTTCAGGCACCTGATTTCCTACTACCTTAGTTTATGCTGCAAATGGATCAACACTTAACACATTTCACTTAAAAATATCCAAAGGTCAAAAGGGCAAGGGGCCACCCCCTAGAAGACAAAGCAAGATGTAATGAGTATGTGGGGCCCACAGGACTCCTCTACCTCCCTCTGACTGCCTGCTTAGGCATCTGGCTACCTTGCCTGGAGAGACTCACTTTCAAGCAAACAGTCATGGCTCGTGGCCATTTTTTTAATGGTGCTTGTTTTTGTCCAGAGGTGAAAACTGAGTAGCACCTCTTCAGCCTACCAGGGAGATCAGGAATAATGAGGACTAATTTTAGCATCTGTTTGTTTTGCTTTTTCAGCATGAGAGGGGAGCGACAGCAGAAATATTGATTCCCAGATCATTAAAGGGGCAAACACCTGGCAAAGGGGCAGTAGGTCCAGACCTGGGAGTGGGCTTGCCAGTGAGAAGCATGGAGCTGCTTCTACCAGCCGCCCTCCTGGGGAAGGACTACCACATTCATCACCCACACCCTCCGGAGAGACACCACGGCAGGGAGACGCCTAGCAGCAGGCAGCCAACACCACTAGCTGAAATTTCTCTTGCTTCCTCCCTTTGAAGCTCTTCCAAGCCCCGTGAGCATTTTTAATTGTACCCACCTACTTCCTGCCACTCTTTGTAGGCAGTCCCCTTAACATTGCCTTCACATCCACCACATAGAAAAAGGGACTGAGCCTCTTGGAGGCGCTGCTAACACCCGAAGGCTTGTTTCTCCCATCCATGCCCTCTGTCCCACACTCACATGTCCCAGCCTTGTTGTCCAGGGGGAGAGGAGGGCCAAGGCACCCTAACTAGAGTCCAGCTCTCCTAGTTCAAGGGACCTCCCCTCCCTGGGCCTCCTGCTCCCACCTCATTCCTGGGCTTTGCAAGCGCTGCTGCTGCCACCATCAGACGAATATTGGAACTGCAGGGCAAGCCAGGTTTCGTATTTCAGATATTCTGCCAGCTCCTGCTTGGGGTAGTCCAGGGAAAGAACAGGTCTTCTCTCCCCAGCCACCCACCACACAGATGCAATTTCCTATGCAAGAAAAAGACTTCATGTTCAGCAAATGGTTAATACATCTTTGAGTCAGGAGCAGAAAAATGCAGGTTCTAGGAAATGGAGAACAAAGCCGCCGGGAGATTAACTGGAAGTTTCTCTTTCCTTGTCATGAGGGCAGTGAGGTAGGGAAGGGTGGGAGTTGCTTCCTGTGTGGCACCTGGTGTCTCCAGGAGAGAGCTCTAACTTTCTGTGCCCTGAATTCCTGCATGAGGAGCCCACCAAGGCCAGAGTCACTCTGAAGCTGTCACAGCTCCCAGCATGGCCAAGGGTGACAGGTGGATTCTCACACTGCGCCAGAGTTGAGTCACCTGTAACACTTGCAGGTGACTGACAGATGGGAACTGACATGTATTAAAAAACAGAAAGATGCAATTGCTTCTTGCTCAAACCAAAGAGTGGGTGGCTTGCCAGAGGATGTTTCTCTTGGCAGTGTTTCTGGTAACCCCTGGTCATTCAAGGCTACGCTTGGACAGAAACAACTTCCTATGGGGCAGGACCATGATTTAAATATTTGGGTTCCTTTTTCTGCCTGCCTATGGGGTCTCCAGCTTCTGCATGGGGTCATCTCAAAGCACTGCTCTTTTCTTTCATTATTGTTCATATTTCATTCCAATATGCTAACATTTATCTATAGCTTTCTATGTGCCCAATAGTGATAGGTATTTCAACCAAGAAATTAAGAGAAAAAGAGTTCCCTGCCTTGGCTTTTTTGTTTGTTTTTTCCTTTCTATTCTTTCTTTTTTTTGTGGGGGGTGGGGCAGAACAGCCATAAAAGGAAATACCCAACTAGAATCCCCTTGATTGTTATTCAATGCAAAAGGCTGGCCCCTTTTCTCCCAGGCAGGAATGGCCTGGAAACTTTGTGCCCTCAAGGGAAAGCTGAATACAAGAAAGATCAAGAGCCAACAAAGAAAAAGTCTGGAGTCAAAATAAGAAAACCAGTGTGCTCACTTTCACAGGGAACTCCTAAAACCCCTTATCCATACTTTGACAGTGAGAACTCTTGTAAATTCTAAGGACATGATTTCACTTGAGCCACAGTTTAGCATCTTCTCATGCATTTTTTTCAGTGTTGATGATGTGGAGTGGCTGTGGACCTACCAACATCTAGAGGTTCCTCAAGGTCATGACAAAGTGCACCAAACTGGGAGAGACTTGGTCAAGCAAGGCAAGCTGGCTAAGGCCTGCCAGTGGTGGCCCTCTCCTCTCATTGGTCCTCACCTCTGATGAACAGAGGTGGTGCTTGTGAAAGGCATCCATAGCTTGTGAGGCTTGATACAAATGTTAGCCATCGTCAAAATCATCGTATAAGAACACAACTATCACCACCACTACTACCACCACCACCAAGCGAAGAATCTGCGTGGTACCTACAAGAAAATGCGCTGGACAAAGGCCTATAACACATCATCTACCTTTAGGAATTTCTTCTTTAAAACAGATTATTGCTAGCAGATCATATTCAGGGAATCTTAGAGTTTCAGTGAATATAGATGTCATCTAATCTCCAGCCCATTTCTTAGCAATTGACTTTTACATTCTTGGTGGCCTGAATGTGATTCTTAGAAGGCTTTCAGCGGATCTCTAATAACGGGGTTAGTGTTGAATGTCTTGGAAATGTCACTATTTCTTGCAGAAATATTGAGTTTGTCCTGCTAGACTAAAGTGTGGAATACATGGGTGAGATCTGATGATGTTCTTCACTTGTGAATGAAAGGTTACTTGGCCCTGGAGACTTGTAAACATTTCTAACATTTTGAATCAAATCACTTAGCTTGTAAACTTGTTTTCCCCAAAGCCAGTGTAGCTTAGCTTCCTCTTGAGAACAGGAAGTAAAATGTCCATAGGCATCTCCTGTTTGTTTCATCCTTGTCTCCCTTTCTGGTTTGCCATTCATCCTCAATCTTCGGCTGTGATCTCTAGTTAGCCTTCCCCAGTGACCTAGAAGTAGGAGAATCCCATCCCAGTGAACCCCATCTGATTAATCGTCCAGTATTTACTCAGTGACCCCTGGCTCTGTGTGACCCCTGTTCCCTTCCACATCCTTTATCCAAAACACCACTTGTAAGTATATATCCATGTACTATGACTCTCTGGCTCCTTCTGGAATGGAGACCAACTGCTAAGGTCCATTCTGCCATACTTATCCTTTTACTCACTTTTCTATTCGTTTACACACCAGCTATGAAGGAAGACAGCTGGAAAAAGCTAGTATATTTCCATTCAAATCTACATTTAAAAATAGTTCCATGTGAAATACAGGGAATACTGACAGGACTAAACAACATGTTGATCCTTCTTTTTGTATTAGGTGATAGAACTCATGCTAGAGTGGAGACTTGGACAAGCTACTAACAACCTTTAATCTGACAACCTAGCTGCACAATATGTCCACGTGGTATGCATGGCCATTCACAAGTGACCATTCCCCACCCACACTTCCTTTCCCAGTTCCCTCAACTGGGTTCCCTAGCCCTCTAGCCTCTTACTGCACAGTGCTTCTGACCAGACCGCATTCTGTCCTA
The DNA here is from genome assembly GCA_004024925.1 of Scalopus aquaticus. NCBI lineage: Eukaryota > Metazoa > Chordata > Mammalia > Eulipotyphla > Talpidae > Scalopus > Scalopus aquaticus. The sequence goes on from PVIJ01010444.1 coordinate 49,998, forward strand.
CCTTCCTGCCTTTGCACATTCAGACGCACAGACCGTAACATTCTTTCTCCTTCAACTGGAGAACTCCTAAATAGCCATTACCATCAAGTCAGCTTTCTGTGCAGCTTTTGCTGATGACTTCAGCCATTCCTGCTGTTCTCAGAACACCCGGACAGCTCTGAGGCCATCCTATTGTAAACAGCAGTCCATCAGATGGAGAACTCCCATGAGACAGAAAGAGGGTCTTAGTCCTCTCATCTTTGCATTGAAAGACTCTGTCACAATGCCAAGCACACAGTAGGCTCACAATGAGCACTGGCCATGTGACCAAAGGCTGTTTGATCAGTAAGGAGGAAGTAATAAATATGCCCTCTGAGACATCAGACCACTGGCGCCCCTGGAGAAAAAGCATAGAACAGCAAAAGTAAGGTTTGCTGGTCATTGCTGTAACTCCCTGCCTCAGATTGCAAGTTCCTGTCTCCTGGGCATAAGCTTGAAAGAAATTGAACTTGCAAGGACTGCCCAGTGAGCAGGTCAAGGAAGCAGGTAATCCAGCCCGATATGTGCACATCCTTTTATACCAACAAACTGAGGGTATCGGGTTTGAGTTTTAGTGATCTGAAAAATGGCCTCAGGTAAATCGACTTCACTTTGCCTCTGAAGATACCGAACCAGGTGAAGAAGAGAGTAAAAAGACTTCACCTCCCATTTGGGGAACATGGCTGATTTCTTCTAAGTTCTGGACATCATTATGCTTTAGCAGTGAAAGGTGTGTGTGTGTGTGTGTGTGTGTGTGTGTGTGTGTGTGTGTGTGTGTAGTGGGGTTGCAGGTAGGGGAGGGCATGACAAGGCTTCTTGAATGCCCAGGAAAATCTCCACTGTGCTCTGCAGGGAGATGCCTGCACTGAGCGGCTTCTTTGCCTCTATGTACAGGAAGGAGATGGATGAGGACCCGCCTCCTACTCTCAAGCCCCAGCAGGGCTGCAACAGAAGAACTCTGCCAGGAGCAGGACTCCCCACGATGGCCCTGGTTTCCATAGCTTTAACTTGTTACCCCTGTACCTGGGGAAAGCTGACATTTATTTAATCCTCGTAGTGGTGTTGACTGTGTACTCACGGAAACACAGTATGCTTACGGAAGACATTTGTTTCCAAGCAGCTTATGCTAAATTGCAGCGATGTAAAGGAAACACTTATCCAATATTGACATTTACTGACTTCTAGAAGTATACAGCTAGAATACTCATCTTTACCATTGGGAGAGGAGGGGGGAAAGCATAATGTTTGATCCCTAGCTCCTTCCAGTGGGTTAGAAGTAGAAAGTTAATGAGAGTTAATGCTAAATGTAGTGTTGAAGATGTTGACTCTCAGGCAGCTAGCTGGGTGGGCTCTGAGAACATGGATTGTTGAAACCCTTCCACACTCAGTCCTTCAGTTTGTGCAGAAAACAGAACATAGCACTCTGCTGAATGTGAGAAAAGTGTTCCAGTAGTCTACAGGGTATCTCTATTCTTATTTGACATGCACACCTAACAGGGTAGATTTTGGCTTTCCCCTGGGGAAAAGAAAATGACACCCAATGATATATGGGATGGTACGGTGTCTCGATGCAGTAGGCTCTCTGTAGCATTTCCCTAACTGGAAATAAAATCCCACTCTATTTGAAAGACAGGGAAGCTATTAGAACCTGGGCACAGGATACTGGCTGGCTCTGCTCCTGGCTGCCTTGCGGATAAGCGTTCTGTGAGATGAAGCCAGAGGGAACAGACACCCCCCAGGGCAGCCGAACCCTGATCCATAGCTGCCTCATTGGGGGACCCAATCTTCCCCACTGGCTTGAAGCAGGAACCACCATTAAAGTCAGGGTCACTACAGAGACGACAGTCCAATGTGGACTCCATGGTGCTCCCAGTATTCCCGACTCAGCCTCTCCACCCCTGAACCAGAATGTCCCCATTCCCAGACTCTGGGGGAATTCAGAGTCTCCTTGCTTCCAGGTTGACCCCAATGAAAAATGCCTGCACTGGCTTTTCATCTCAATATCATACACGGATGAGAACTGTAGCTGAAAAATGGTGCCTGTGCCCCTCCAACCCCCTCCCCACCCCCATTGGCACTGAGACCCTAAAACGAATGTTCTTGGCCCTCCTCCCCACTCCTCCATCACAGGTAATTTTCTTTTCCTCCTTCATGTTTCCAAAACAGTTTATCTTTTTATCTCCTTGGAAGAAAAGTACTCTGCAAATCAAAGGTATCATTAGTATTGTTATTATTTTGCTATTGAAATCTCTTGAATTCACTCTGGATTATTCATGTGCTTTTTTGGGTCTGCAATATAATGCTGCCTAAATCACCCCCACTGGGCTGAACAAAAAAGAAAAATTGCATCTTCAGGCCCTAATCCCCTGCTCCACCCCATCTCCTGCTGGCCCTGGCTCCTGCCAACACAAGCACCCACCAGGCAGAGCTGCTCCTTGGTACCAGGCCGAGCTGAGCTCGCTGCTGCCATGTTCCAAGTGAAATCCTCCTTTGTCACCCAGAGGGAGGCCCCATGGTTTCCTCTAAGTGCAATGTGAAGGCGTGGACCCTACCCGACGCCCCTCTCTCCCTGGGGAGCTTCTCTTTCCTCCTCAATAGTCTGGCTGGTAACTGAGAGCACCCTGCTGGGCAGCAGACACTGGGACCACCCCCAGCCACCCAGACACAGTTCCCCTCACCCAGAAGAGCTGTGAAAGAAGCAGTCCCACACCCTTGGCAGCTGGGTATCGCCCTCCCAGGACAAAAGAGGCGATTCTTCCTCCTCTAGACAAGACTCATACCACTTGGGGTGTCCGTGGGGGGAGAATTGTACTTGTTACTGCCCTCGTCTTTTGTTAGATGGCATATCTGGGTGCAGATAAATGTTTCTAAAGTTAGTATTCACTCCCGATTTCTTGTTCCAATGCTTCCCTGCCTGTACCCCTTACGATCCCCTCTATTCTTTTGGCTCTCCGAAATGCTCATGTTCTCTTCTCTCTTCTGGTGCCCTGTCCCACACCCCTCAAGGGAGGTCCTGGCAAGTGAAAGTCTCCTGCAGTGGCTCCTCCCTTTCATGCTTCCTGCCATGCCTGGGGCTCTCACAGCCTTGCCAGTTCCCTCCACTTGCCTTTATTTTGTCCTTCTGTCTACTTGGAGGCTCACTTCACCACACCCCTCTGCCCCTCTGGTGGCCATCTGACCCTTTTGGTGATTCCTGCCAGCAAGTCAGGAGAGGATATGGCTTGGATGCTTCCCACTGGGGAGATGGCTCCCCAGATAAATCCTGAGTTCAAATATGGCACGCATGGGTAAATACAAGTACTTACTTTCACCCCAAAAACACAGAGTGGCAGGGCACACATGTAAACCCCACAAGAGGCCTGGGTTCATCAGGCAGAACTTTTAGACCCACATAGTGACTAGGAAGGGCAGGATACTCGGGCAACAGGAAAGCAAAACACTAGGGTGGGGAGAACACCATCCCTGAGAACATCTGAAGTTTGTACCATGGCACATCCCCCGAACTGCCCCAGAACGTGAGATCCAAGGGGAAGCCCCATGTCTCCTGGCCTGCAAGAACATTTTTCCTCTAAAGCTACTTAGAGGTGACTGTGCAGGCTGGATGGAATAGGTCTTGAAGATGAAGGAGGGCACAGAAGGAAATAGTTTTGGGCAAACTGAAATGATAAAGGGAAAAATATAGCAAGTTCTAAGTTTACGGATGACAAGAGAATCGATTCTTTTTCACCCAGGGGCTGAACATGCCTCTTCTCTGCGGGAGGCAAATTGTGCTGTGACATTATCCCTCTCTGTACAAAGCATGCGGTCCTGACAGCTGAAAGAAGAGGCATCCCCGGCAAGAGAGGAGCCCTCGAGCAGCATACCCTGGCAACTCTCCATTTCCTAGCTGGGAGCCAGGCCCGGGGACATTGGCAGGGGCAGAGGAAGGGATGTTGTTTGACTTTTCTAAGGCCACCTTAAGAAAGATAAGTATTTGAAACACCCAAACTTTAAAAAAAAAATAGGGATATAGCATCTCACTGATGTTGATCGTTGATCATACCTTCATTTCACTCTATTACGGGTCATGAAAAAAAGTAAAAGTGAGTAGATGTTCGACAAATTAGGAAAGAAGGGATGACTGGAAGGGACTTTGAGGCTTAACCTGTTTTCCTGTGGGATCTGTCAGAGATCTGTTTGGAGTACTTCCTCTGGATGGGAAATGAGACAACCAGAGCAGGAAGTGTGCGATCTGTGTTTCCAGAAACCCCACAATGACATGCAGGTCCCTGCTGTGAGAGGTGCGGGTGAGCAGATGGATATGTCACCGAAGGGCCAGTTGAGGCCCTGAATAAAGGCTGGACATTTGTTTTCTCAGAGCTGAGGGCCATCCCTGGGTCCCAGCACACTGCCTTGGAAAGCATCCCAGGAGGAGCAGCATGTGAGACACGGAGCCAGATGACTGGGTTGGGGGGGGGGGTTCTCTGTGGGGGTACCAGGCGGGACGCAGCCTCACTCAGGGGGATGACAGCCGGTGCCATCCAGAGCCTGTAGGCTGGTCTTCCCATGGCCTGTTGAAAGTGGATACACTCAATCCACTAGCTAAATAAATACATGGCAGCAGGAACAGTGAGTACAGAATATGAACTAAGAGTATACCAGAAGAGGGTCAAATAGAATCCTCTGGGGAATTTACAATACCCAAAACAACATCCACATTAAAATCAGTGTCCACGGATCAAGTCAAGAGACATCCCATCACAATGAAGTCCATAAAACACTGTCCCACTTGACCCTTAATTCCTATAGTCAGATGCCATCTCTTCGAGGGATCTATGGTGTCCAGAGATGGACGGTGTTTTGACTGGCTACCTCCACTTTGATCTCATTGTCTTTCCTTAGACCTTGGAGTCTTGTTCTATGCATCTACCATTTGGGAGGGTGGGCAGTGCTGGCCCAACCCCGAACCTTCAGGAATAACAAGGAACTATGAATCGCATGAGGCTGTGGTTTCTTCCTAGTGCCCTTAGGGCTAAGGGTAGATGAAACTGAGCATTTAACATTGATAGGTAAATATTTAAAGATTCATAGGAGGCAGTCAAGAAATAGCTCCATACTGAGAAAGGAATAAGCCAAGTAGGAGATGCACACTAAGACGATTCGAACAGCCAGAGGCACTTAAGGTGCACCTATATGCTCCTAATGTCTAATGTCAATCCAGATAAGACTCATCTCATGGTTCAGCTTCTAAGAACACAACAGACTTAAAATGTGCACTGGCCCCATGAACATGTGTGGAGGGGGGTTTGTTGGAACCTTTTCTTTAGGGAATCTATATGCAACTTAATGTGCATATGTTTATATGTGTGCACATAAGCTAGCGTGCACACCTCCAAGAAAGAGGGTAATCTCACAAATGGTAATATAACTCAAACTGTTTCTATACCAGTGTTCTGAGATAGTTCTTATTCATTCAGCCTGAAAACTCTAGGGAAGGCAATTTATCTTCCTGCTGCCGTAAGGAGTCCTGGTGAGAGGCACACACCATATGCACACATGAATGTGTGTGTGCGTGTGTGTACGCGTGCACATTTTAATTATAAACAGACACAACTCTACCCTTACTCATATGGAGAAAGAGCCCCTCAGGTGTCATCAGGATGGTTATAAGCAAAGTTCAAGCAGGAAAAAATGTGCAGTGGCCACAAGTACCAGTGGAAGAGCTGAGGAAGGAGACGTGGGTTTCTGCTTACACTTGGCTTCTCCCTGGAAGGGAGACATGCTGTTTGCTTGCAAAGTCAGCCACCCATGGTGGTGCTCTGCTTTCTCAAAAACTTTTAACCGTCATTTAATCAACAGATGGACATGCTCTGTTGTGGATTTTTCTGAGAGAGTCCTGTCCCTCTAAGAGCTGAGCTGGCTGGCACAAATGCAGCCTCAGATGGCAGAGGCAGCCTTGGCATTCCAAAAGAGTGGGAAGGAACCGCTTTACTTCTCTCCCCTTCAAACTCAATTCCACAGGTGACTCTGGATGCCTCTGGCTAAGCAGGCACTGGAAATCCCCATCCTGCATTTCCCATCCTGCGCTCCACCACCACCAGCCCTAGGGCTCCTGGCTCCCAGTGGCAGGGAGTGGAGCTGGTGGCAAAGTTCTTTTAGGAACACCCATCAGCTCTTCTGCCCTTGCAAGGCTGCAGAAAAGAAACAATGAGCACCAGGGTCGAAATTTCATTTTATACCCGGAATCCAGTGCTGTGTAGGACTCAGAATTCACTTGTATTCAGAGAACTCAATTAAATTCAACGAAACTCTTTACAAGCTTTTCTCAACCACTGCAGATTACCCCCATGGTACATTGAGTAATTGCAGCCCCTCTGCAACTGTGCAACCACACACATTCGCCTTTGAACACAGTCATGCAAGTCAGACCTTATTCAGCTGAAATATCCACCTAAACAAAGCTCTCCTTCCCTACCGGCGCCTTCTCCAACGTGGGTCTGAGGGAGAGGAGGTGGCCAGAAGTTCAGGGCGGCATATCCACATAGATCCTGCCTAATTAACACACTCAGAGCATAAAGAACTCATTTGCATTGGAGAGTTTGAGCAGGATGCTGACAAGTGAGAGGAGAAAGTCATCCCCCCTCCCATACCCCTTCCTTCCAAAGGAAAATAAACAGTACCATTTTGTTGCATTTTCAAAGGCAAAGAAGCAATGCCAGTGCATCTCCGCCGGGCAACGAGAGACGCATCAATCTGTCGAGTTTCCGAAGCCTACCCAGATTCCTGCTCTCCGCCTCCCTCGCCCTGACAACCCAGCCGACTTTCTTTGCAACTCCGGCGGCGGCAGCGCATGGGTCCTACCTTGACTGAAAAGGAAGAAGCAGACGAAGAGCAGATCGAGCTGGAAAGGTTTCATTCCTTAGCGCAGCGAGGGGAAGCCGGCGGGGCAACTTGGGTTTGCAGTTAGTTTCTCTTCCTGGGCGGCTTGCGGTTCTCAGCCTCAGCCGCGGTCCTCTCCGGTTCGCGCCGACCATCTGTCTGTCCGTGGGTTCCTCCGGGCGGCCTCCGTCTCTTTGTGCCTCGGGGTATCAGCAACCAGCCAAGACAAGTTGCCTGTTTCTAGCCGCCTCGGGAAGCCGGGATCCTCAGCAACATCCCCTCTCGGAGCAGATCCATTCTCTGGCTCTCGGCATCCCAGGCACACAGCTTCCTCCAGTGGGCTCCTCCCACAGCGAGCGAGGGAGCGAGTGACGAGTGACAGAAGGGCTCCTTTCACTGAAGCTGGGGCGGGGGGAGAGGGAGGGGAAACAGGTCATAATTAAAGAGGAAACACTTGGAAAAAGGAGATCTATGCAAAACGGAGGGTGAGGGGCAAGGCTCCGATCTTCCTTCCCTTGCTCCCTCCCCCCTCCCCACACTAAATAGGGGAAAATTCAGCCTTTGTCACTATTATTGACCAAAAGGCATGTTGAACAGGGAGCGGAGCTGTGACTTTTTGTCCACACCACATCATGTTGTTTAATGGGAGAGAAGTTAAGGACGACTATATGCAAGCACGCAAATTAAAATATGCATGCCTTGCTTTTGCAGCAGGGACTGGAAACTGGGCTGAAAGAGAAAAAGGAAGAAGGGGGGGGGGGAATGCATCTTTCCCCAAGGAAGGACTTGGCCAGTATGTATAGAGGGAGTCTCAGAGTTGGGGAAGAGATAAGCATGCTTTGCATTTTTGAGACTTTCCTAGGAGAGGTAGGTAGGTAATAGAACCTGACCGCTTGGACCTTAGTTTGCTTGGCAATACTCACAGAAAACAAAATGAAGGATTTGGAGGGAAAACAAGTAGACTGTGGACACGTGCCCATTTATTATTATTATTGTTCTGCTTTGTGCATTTCCTAACAAGGGGAGGGGAGCAGCTCGTCTTTGTATTTGGAGCCTCTGCTCTAAGGAGCACTCTCTCACTCTGAGAGTAGCTTTTCTCCAAGAGGTGCTGTGAATCCTATTGCAAAGGAGAGGCCAAGGTCATTGGCAACTGCCTCCTAAGAACCTTCAGGTCTTTTACCTGTCATGAAACCCACACTCAAATCAAATTCTCTTTCCTCCAGGATATCAGGGTGAATTTATCTAGGTCTATTTACTTGATAGACATTTAGATATGCCTGATATAAACAGGGCACTGGGCGACATAAAATCGTAGGCACAGACCATGCCTTCGGGAACTCATCATTTAGTGGGGAAGCAGAGTATTCATATAAGACATAAACTATAAGGATAGTTCTGAAACAAGTATAAAAATATGCAGCATTATACAGAAGAAGGGGTGGTAATGAGTAAGGAGAGTGAGATGAAAGATGCTCTCTATTTGTGTTATTCAATTATAAAATCAATCATTACTTTCCTCAGTCACCAGACTACAGGGAAGTCTTTTGGGAATCTCTTAGCCTTTCTTCCCTCTGAATTACATATTTGGGGGTCTTTGCTGGCTGCAAGGCACATCCCAACTCCCAGCACTGATGTAGATGTTAACTTTAAAAACTTATCCCTTGATATTTATGAACAAGAAAGAGAGAAGTAGGGGCACATGTGAAAGTGTGTGCTGGTAGGAGCTGACATCTGGTAGCTGACATCAAAGATCTACAAATTAGTAGGTGTCTGCTTTGTTGACTTTTCTATTCTTAACTTAATAGTTTATTTAACTGCATCCCTTAGAGGCTGTTAAACATATCAAAGGGAAATTTGTAAGCAAGCTTGGGGGGGGGGGGGAAAGAAATGCCAAGCAACAGAAAGGAAGAAAACCCTAAAGAGGCACCCCTCCAGCTAATAACAGCAAGGCACAACAGCAGCAGTGTTTCAGCACTGTCTTAGTCCAGTGACAATGCAATGAAACAGAAACATACAAAAGGTGAATAATAATTCAAGCAACATATGCCAAATAACATATTACGAAAGAAAATACAGCATATATAGTTTTGTAACTTTAGTAGTAGCTTTCTATTAAATCTATGAAAGTGGGGAGAAATTTAAGGTCTGGGTAACATTCCTAAGGTCAAGTCTTGCAATGAATAAGATTAATAATATCAGACTGAAGATTGTACCTTATAAAGCAACATTTCTTGCTTTAACTAATTTTGATTGCTAATGCCTAAGTGGCCTGGGGCCCAGATTTGCTTAACTCAACCCCAGAGGAAAATATTACCACACCAGGTCGTGAGGCAAGTGAACTGTGTAATATATGAAAATCAGGCCACGAAAGGTCTCGGTCTCTCTCTCTCTCTCTCTCTCTCTCTCTCTCTCTTTCTCTCTCTCTCTCACACACACACACACACACACACACACACACACACACACACACACACACACTAGCTCGCTCTCTCACTCTCGGACAGGAGCAGATGGGTGGTGGGAATTCCGGGTTTGAAAGATCGGGTATCACTTTCCCGCTGGTCCTGGAGACTGGCCTCATGACCCACAAACTGGTTCCCATTCCCCAGCCAGCTGGACCTGTTCCCTTCCCCATTCCCTTTACCCCTCCACCCCCACTCCACCTTCAGCCTCCGGTCCCCAGGTCCCTGGCAGAAAGCTTGGATTAAGTGGTGAGCTGCTTGCTTCTAAAAGGAACGGGAGGCGTTTCAACCTTGAGTGCCGGAAAAACCACGGCAATCTTCGGCAGCCACCACGTGGGGCAGGGAGAACGACAGCTGTACCTGCAGGACCCACAGCCGGCCAGGCTCTGGCGCCAGCCTCGACGGCGGCTCCGCCATCTCCGCCCCGGCGGTCCTTGGCCTCACCTCCTCCGGGGCCTCGGTTAACCTCCTGGCGCTGCAAGGTGCCTGCGCGCGGTTCGCTGGCTAGCAGGCAGGAGGGAGGCGGCGCGGAGCGGACTGCTCCACCTGATGGAGGAGCGTGCAGTCTTAGACCTGGGAGCGCGCGGCGAGGGGACCGCAGCGCCGGGAGCAGGACTGCCGCCCCTGCTGGGAGCCACCTCCGGCTGCGAGTGGGACACCCAGCCTCCGGGTACGGCCCGTGGAACCCTTACAGCGAGCAGAACACCAACACTCTGGGAAACCGCCCGAATTCTTGTTTTCTGCACATGCAGGCGCCGGATCTCTGTGGCGCCCACCGTACAAGTCGGGATCCCTCACCAGCAGGTGGCATCCTCTCCAGCGTTTCTTCTCCAGGCCTGCAGCCCGGAAGGCAGAATTCCTCAGACCCAAGCCCCTCTCCAAGCCTCAAGGGCTGTGTCCTTACAACCGTCCCGCCCC